>VDFB02135628.1:0-21267 GCA_007258455.2 Sequoia sempervirens | reverse complement strand
GCTTGAGGATAACTCATATCACAAAATAGGTGATAAAAGCAATCCCCACTCGATGAGGAGAACCTGTATCACAAAAGAGGTGATAAAAGCAATCCCCTATCTAGGAGGAGAAATTGTATCACAAAAGAGGTGATAAAAGAAATCCCCATTCGAGGAGGAGAACCTGTATCACAAAAGGGGTGATAAAAGCAATCCCTGCTCAAGGAGGAGAACCCGTATCATAATGCAAAAATGCAATAGGAAGGAGATATATAATGCCAAGATGCTCACAAGCATAAGGCAAGGGATATGGAGCTGCAAGAGCTAACATAGCCACAAAGAGCGTTGCTAAGAGAGCTTGAGAGAGCTTGAAGCTACTACAACAAGCTGTATGAAGTTGTGTAAGCAAGTGATGAAGTGGAGCTAAAAGCTAGAATGAAGCTAGAGAAGTGCTAGAAAGACTTGGAAGAAGTTTAGAAGATGAAAATGAGTAAAAATACCCCTTTTAAAGGGAGAAAAGAAGTAAAAGGAAGCTTCCCCGATGGTTATAAAGCATCTAGAGATGTTACCACAGACCAAAGGAGATGACAAGTGGAAAGAATGCTCAAAAATGGTCATTTGAGTGTTGAAACATTGCAAGATGCTAGTGCAGTGCATGGAAATTTGCTCGACACGCTAATGTGCAAACATGTCACACTACAAAACAATGCAAAAAAGAAAAGCAAAAGGTCTGATGCAAAGTGGACACAAAAAGGTAGCTACTAAAAAGGGGTGTCAGAGCATCCTCAGAGGGAAAAAAGGCTGATGCAAGGGCTAAAATGACCCTACTCAAGATGCTAAGGGAGTGGACACTAAAGAGGAAGCAAGAATGTATGAAAAATTGCAAGGGGTGCAATTTTATGATTATACAAGAAGAACCAACCTCTGACTGCCATGAACATATAGTTTGCAGTTCTAAAAAATCTCCTCCTAGGGAGGATATCATGGTACAAAAAATGATAACATTGAAAATAGTTATGTAGTTTCCTTAGATGAAGACGAGGAAGAAACATTAGACTGTCCTTCACTAAGGGAAGTTAATATTATTTAACCTCAACTCATCCTTTACCCACCTAAAAGTATTTTTTTGTAGAAGCTAATTCATAATACCATTGCTCATACATATAACACTAGAAACAATACACAACCAAGAAAAACACCTTCAACATCCCTTCCATTACCTAACCCTATCTTACCAGGTCCCCCTCATTTACCCCCACAAAGTGGAAAGGAGTGTGATCTTGTTGAACAACTAAATAATACTCCTGCTAAGATATCATTATGGGACCTTATTCAAGCCTCCCCTCATTATCACAACATGATTCAAAGTGATTTACAACAAGTTCCTACCCCTCCTAATGCACACTCAAATGATGTGGCAACCTAAATTCAGTCCATAACTTTGAACAACATAGACATTACTTTTCATCAACATGAGCTACCCCCTTTGGAAGTAAGAAAGAAAAATGTTTCCTTTATGATAATAGCTAGATTCAATAGGATGGGAATCATGAAAAACCTTGTTGATAATGGCTCAACTTTCAATGTGTGTAGTGTGAAAATTCTGGTTAGACTTGGTGTGGATAAATCAAGAATTGAACTTGATTCTTCATCGATTTGAGGATTTGACAACATAAGAAAGGAACCGCTTGGTGTGATTACTTTTCCTATTATAGTTGGAAAGACTACCTTACACACTCCTATTCATGTCATTCCTCATGATCTTTCATACAATATTCTTTTAGGAAGACCTTCGATCCATGAGATGCATATGGTGCCTTCAACTCTTTATCGTATCATGAAATAAGTCTATAACAATAAAATATACCAAGTTGAAATAGACCCTGATCCTAAAAGTTTCTTACAAGTTGAAAAAGGAAGGAAAATCCTCTATACACACTAATTCCAACTTCAAACATGGAACCTATAAATGGAGATGTGGACAGTGATTTTGGATCACCCAACTGCTTTAGCTCCTTCTAGGATCTTTCACCCAAAAGGAGAAAGGATGGGGTCCAAAATGCAAATGTCTACACTCAAGATTAATTTAAATGAGATGTAATATGTCTAATTATGATGTATTAATGCACTTATCTGAAAAATAAAGTGGTTTAATGATGCAAAACCTAAGAAATGCAAAGTGATGGAAAACACACTGTGATATGTAGAAAGATGAAATAGATGCAATAAATTACAAAATAAAGATGCAAGACAAAAAATATGCACCTAGAAATTGATGAAGAGTTGAATAGAGACTGCAGAGACCTCTGAAATTATGGAAATTTTAATTTTTTTAGCCAACTAGGATACTTACACCAAGCTGGGCGACTGAGTCCTAGATTGGGGAAATTGCCTAGAAAATAATTTCTGCCAAATGGGTACTTGAAATTATGAATATCCCTAAAAAATTAGTGCAGTGGGACTAAGTCACCACCACATGCAACTTAGTCCACTCTAGATTTTTTGCAAATCCGAGAGTGGAAACAGACGCCCACAACCCGCACTCTACTTTCTAACAGAAATCCAGATCTGAATCTTCAAAAACCCTTTAAGTCTAAAGATAGGAAGAAAATGGAAGATGGAATCACTTTGAAAACAAGTCATTAGGTGTGATTTTATGGCTAGTTGCATCTCCTCAACCTAGATTTCTCCATGATTCACCATAGACATCCATGATCTACCCTTTGCAATGTGAGATCTTGAACAAAAAGTGAGCTTGAAGACTTGCAAACAACCCTAGTTTGTTGCCTTTAAGCTTCAACTTTGTTGTAGAAAGACTAATGAAATTTCTTGTGAAAGATATTTTTCTCTTCAATTTTGATTTTTGCTTTGTGAAAATGACTAGGAGATGTGAAAAATGACCTAAAAACATGTATTTATAGGCATTAACACTAAATTACTCATTATTTTAACTTTATGGGCCGACATCCCTCAAAAAATTTAATTAGGTTGGTGATTTTCCCACTCAAAAGTGGAAAATACCCCAAAAGGGACTAAGTTGCCACCCTGGGCGACATAGTCCCACCATGAATTTTTGAGGTGGGTTTCACAAAATTTGAATGGTTTGAATGTTATTTATCGAGATTTGAGTGATTTGTGAGTGAAATAGGCCTTAAAGTCCACCATTATGAGCATTAGGGGCCTATAAATGCAATTTTTAAGGGGTGATTGATGCAAGGTGTCTAAAGCAAGACCAAATTTTATAGCAAAATTTTCTCTTTCTTCAAGAGGATACAATTTTTGGTGACACATAAGAGAATTCTACAAGAGATGGAAAGTTTCAAAAGTATTAGAAGATGATTGGGGTTCCTTATATTGCACATCATTCATGGGCGAATACGAGATCATAAATAAAGATCCTGAAAAGGTAAAAGAAAAAGTGGTAACGTCAACAAAAAATTTAGAAGACCCCCCTAAAGCATCCCCCTCAACCAATTGAGAACAAAAGACAACAAATTACACAAAAAAAATTGATGAACTTAATTATGAGCAACCGCCTAATCCAAGAGAAATGAAAATTCTTTATGGAAAAGGTTATGAACTTATGAAACAACTTGGATATAGTGGAAAAGGATGTGGTGCTAAAGAACAAGGTATTCATGTCCCTATAGAGCTTCACACACAAGAAACTACTAGTGGTATTGGTTATTGCCCCTCGAAACAAACAAACAAGGCTTCACTTAATATCAACACTATTACAAAAGTTTCCTCTAAGCCAACTTTAACATTAGTGCATCCTGAACTGATAGACACTAGTGGTCTTGATTGTTACCCTTTGAAAGAAATGAAAGAAACAAAGAAATCCTCGCTTAACATCAATGTCATCACACAAAATACTAATGATTTGAATTTGATAGATTTTACACCCTCTTGCAAAGGAGAAGAAAAATTCTCACAATCTAAAGAGCCTTGTATAGGTATGGCACCTTGTACTAAGCAAGACATATCTTTGCCACAAAATAATGAAACATCCTCTACTTTTGATTGTGTCGCCAAAAAATGTATACTCTTGAAGAAAGAGACAATTTTATGGTAATTGTGGTCCTACTTTAGACAACTTGTTTCAATCACCCCTTAAAAACTGCAATCATAGGCCCCTAATGCTCATAATTTTTGACCTTAAGGCTTATTTCACTCATAAACCACTTAAATCCCAACAAATACCACTCAAACCACTCAAATTTTGTGAAACCCACCAAAAAAATTCTGGGTGGGACTTGTTAGGTCTCAAAAATGCATGTTTGAACCATGAGATGTTGCCAATCTCTCACAATGTCTTTAGCTAATGTACAAGGCCAAATGAATTTGAACCTTCTTCTTTTCAGGCTCTACCAGACATAGGTGGGTATGCCTAATGTAAGTGAAGCATACTTAAACTATTTGTTTCTTACTTGGACAATCTATCCATAATGGCAAGTGGTGTAGGATAGATGAAAGCTTGCTAATTACTCCTACTTAAATTTGAAATGTGAATATTTTGAATAATATTTCTATGAAATTATAGAATGGAATTGGTCTGACCAATGCCTACTTCTGTTGGGCTAATGGAGTCGAGAGGTAAATAATATGTGTGTCCTATTTCTGGATAAAGTTCAAATTGTTTGGAACTTTTATGAGTTTATGCCTGGCATAAACGTGAAAGGATGCAATTATCAAGTTCTTCTTATTGATCCAAATGACCTTTTCTAGATTATTGTGATCAATTAAAAGAATTTAATCCTTCCTTGAAGGAGCCAGTTAACTGAACCACACAAAAGCAACAAATGTGCTTTGAAAAACTAAAAGTATCCTTGATACATCAATTTAAATAATAAGGAAATTCCAACCTTGGAGACAACCAGACCATATTTTTAATAAATTCAACAAACAACTAACACCATAATTGGATCACCAAATTTATGCGTTCTTCTCCATTATATAATTTGAAAAGATTTTACAATATACAACATGATGTTTTGTTTCAGCAATAGTTCACCTTATCCAACTACCTAACTACTACTACTTATCCCCTGATGATTTTATTTCATCTTACATATATACATTGTTATTTTTAGGGTTACAACCCTTCACAACATCCGTCTGGTGTAACTCTTCTTATTTCATCTTACATATATACATTATTATTTTTAGGGTTACAACCCTTCACAACATCTGTCTAGTGTAACTCTTCTTTTTGGTGCAACTCTTCATTTAATTATTCTAGGGAAAGTAAAATATTTAATTAGTTGCCTTTTAGAAAATTAAATATTTAATTAATCTTCATTATCTTTGGAAAAATAATCAATTAACCTTCCATAGATGAAATAATTGAATTTAACTCCTCTGTCATGAAAATTAATTTTAATGATGATTATAATCTCCCCTTGCTAGCAATTTTCACATTTCACCAATTAAATAATTACCCATTTTATAACTCCTTTCGGTGAAAATTAATCTTGTTTATTCATTAAACTTCTCCTATTTGCAATTTTCACCCCATTGAGTAATGAATTCTCTGGGTAAAATAATTACCTTTCTTTGTGAATCACATAAAAAAAAATTTTACTTAGTGGGGAAATACCTTATGCTTCACTCCTTGATTTGATAATTTTCACCTTTATATTCTTTCAACATTTTCTCATTTCAAATCTTTCCCGTCATATGTTCATTCTTTAATAAATCAAATTTTATAATTCCATTTTCAATACCACCAATGGAAATTACTCATGCATTCTTACCTTAGAGTTTTCCCAACATTCATTTTAACATTTACATCGGCCCTTAATCCTTCAGTGTGACATGCTCCATCGCAAAGACATTATTTTTTTATCCTGATAGTATATGTCTCCCCGATGAACTTTCCATCGGTGTGAAACAAACACTAAGTAAGATTTAAAAAATTCACTCTGATTGCCTTTATCTCACCGATGCATTTAGGGTTTTTTCATTTTGGTGTGTCAGAAATGCTTCTCTCTCTGCAATTAGCTTCCACATAAAATCTTGTCCAAGATTTATTTCCTCCTAATTCACCTTGGGCCAAAACTTTCTGGATGAGTCTTTTTTATGATCTATTGAGGCTATCATCCTCACTCCAATCTCATCTTTGAATCGAAAAAATATGACAAGTTAATGCAACCATTATCCTTCATATTCATCGTACAGGTCTTTGAATGCTTTAGGATGACAGTGTTGTTGATTCAACAAAATTTATTGCTTGGATTTTCCTTCACATTGCAATTAAGTAGGTTGTCATCTATCTCAAGAAGAGAAATATCTTGTTCGCAATTTAGTTCATTCCTTGCGGTCTTCTCTAATTACCATCGAGCCTCCTTAATTCTAGACTTTTACATGATGCTCCCATTTTAGCGTGTGTAGGAAAGATGCCTCTAGCTCATGGTTTTGATAGTTTTGCTGCTCGTTCTACTACTTTTCTATGCACTTTGGTAGTATTAATCAACATACAATATTATCTCCTTCTGATCAAAGCTTGACAGTTGATTGAATAATACAAGGAACGAATTAACTTTGACACTGCTTGAGACATTTTGGCTGCAGTACATTTTTTGTTCTGGAGTTTGAAGTTGAAAAATTTACATTGCAATGCCAACATCAAAGTTTAACATATAAATTGAGAGTGCCTTCATCATTTTGTACACCTTTGCTTTGATGGATACTGCACGCTTCAATTTCTTCATTTCTTATTTGTTTTCCATATATTTTACAAAGTTTGTAAAATCCATTTGGATTTGATCTTGGAAAAATATTATACGATGTCTTGAGGCCCTAAAAAATTGACATGAAAGTAGATTTTGATGGGGAGAATCAAGAGCACCAATTGGTTTGTTATGATCATCATCCATTTGCTTAATATTTACCCTCAAATTTGACCATTTTAACAAAATTTTCACTGTACTGATAGCAAATTTTCTGAAAAACCCTTCAACTTGTTGCTTTGATTTTTTTTCAAATTAGGTTGTATGGAGCTGAAAACTGGCATGCACACTCACATATGGTAGATAAAGACTCTTGCAAGATGGTTTTGCATGAAAATGAACATATCCCAAGTTATGATTTTTCAAAATGTGCTCCTCAGGTTGCTTTTTCAACTGAGTTTTCTGAGTGTCATATTAAATTTTTTTGACATGGCACCTTCAAATTTTGCCTAAATTTGAAGGTTCCAATAGTGGCTCCATCTAGGGATGTATGCCCCCTATGGACATAGCAAGAATTCAGACCTCTGAGAGAGCAGACCACAAGCCTTTGTCCATGATTTGTATGATCTGAAGATCACACCAGAACTGATGGCACAAGGGCACCAAAACAGAAGGATCCTATTTTCCCCTATCATACACCTGGTTTTGTTTTGAGTTCATCATATTATTCTTGAAAATAGTCATGCAATTTGTTCTGCTACATGCATTACCATTGGAAACTTTCAGAAAATCACTGTGCTCAGTTTGACCATTCTGTAGTTCATCATCATGTGATAAATATTTTTCATCTTCAACATACAATATGTATGTACATTCAATGCAACATTCCTCATTATTTTTCTCACTATCATGTGTTATAAAATGATGTACCAACTGTACTAAAAATTCACCATCAGAATGCTTCTCTTGAAAGTCTAAAAATTTTGTCTCATCAACATCTTTTAGGGTAACCAGATTTTCAACATTTTCTATTTATTCAACATCACTAACTAACAGTGGCAAAAATTTCTAACTCATGTAATCATCATTATGCAGATTTGAAACAATTGATGTTGGGGAAAAAAACATTGAATTATTCTTTTGTATGTATTTCTGGTACTCTATTGCCAACAAATCTAAAATTTGTTCACTTTCACCATTAATGTACTCTTCACCTTTTTCATCATCATAATGAGGCTCAAGATCATCATAGAAAAAATAAAATGAATTATCAACACAGTCATTTGTTCCACAAATTGATATATTATCTTGATTATCTGAAAATGTTTCTTCCTCATCATAAAGTGGATTTGAAAACACATGAAATTCATGCTTTGACACACCTTGGAAAAACATCACCCGATCTTCTTCTATCTCTTCATCATATAATGGATTTGAAAAAAAATGAAAACCATTTTCAAGTGTACAAACCTCTTTATCATCAAATGTATCCCCATGGTTCTCATCTGTAGCTGGAGGTGTTATTTGTTCACTGTCAAATGAACTTGCTTCTTCTAGCACATTTTCCATTGCTTCTTCTTCATGATCTCCATAAAGGTTGCAAGTGTCCCTTTGTTGTAGATCAAAATCCACATGTTCATCTCCACAATCTGAATATTCAATGGATCCCTCATAACATGCACTGTCACAATCTGTTATGCAGGAGATACCCTCTATATCTTCATCCTCATTATGTAGGTTGTCATAGGAATTGTTTTCACTTGCACATGTCTCATCTTTTGGATGTATTGCTTGATTAGTTTCTCCATACTCATCAGTGATTTCGTCATTGTCTTCATACCTTTTCTTATCTGCAATGTCAGTCCATTCATATATTTGATTAAAAGCAACTGGTATCCATGATTCAGGCCAATAAATTGGGTTAGGCTCATATACTTTCATGAACTACTAAATGATCTCAGACCTACTAGGTGGGAAATTAATAGGTATTTTCCTACAAATATCCTCCATTTTGTGGAACAAAGAATGCCCAGATTCTCCTTTATATCTCCTTATGTCAAGAAAGGAATCCAGGAGACTTTTGCTTCTTTCTTGAATACATAAACATTCATCATTTTTCTTCACAGATTGTTGATTTTGATATATACCTTGCTGCATATTTTCACTTACACTTCTATGTGGGTTGGGATTGTGTTGCACTTGACATTGATTATATTGATAATCTTGATAGCTTACCAGTCTTTGTCCAGGAGGGACTGGATAAGCATTTATTTGTTTTTATGGTCATGGTGAATAAATGTTCTACTGTGAATAAAGTGCATTACCTCCATTGTGAAAATTCCCAATTGTATTATGAGGCACTTGTGGAGTCCAAGGAACACTTGCATTTGTATATCCTTCCTCATCGGAGAGTGATATATATTGTGGTGTATCTAAAGTAGGCAAGATACCCAATTCTCTCAGCTCTTGAACTAATGTTCTCTTTCTCTCTATTTTTTCTTTCAATATGTTCTTTTCATCCTCAAGATCAGTTAAAGATTTTGCTAAAATGTTGTTGTGCATTCTTCATCAAATTTTTACTAGAGTTGCCACTCACTTTCTTAAAAGTGAGAAAAATGAAATTATTCTTTATTTACCCAACGAAGTCATTTTTCCTCAACTTCTCAACTATGAATCTCTCTTCAATGACTCTTTATGATGGTCTTCAACTGGATATTCTTAAATACTCCCCAACAAACTCCCTAAATTGTTAGGTATCAAAAATGCAGGTTTGAACCACGAGAGGTTACCAAGCTCTCACAACGTTTTTGGCTAATGTACATGGCCAAATGAATTTGAACCTTCTTCTCTTCAGGCTCTACCATACCTAGGTGGGTATACCTAATGTAAGTGAAGCAGACTTAAAGTATTTGTTTCTTACTCAGAAAATCTATCCATAATGGCAAGTGGTGCAAGATAAACGAAAGCTTGCTAATTACTCCTTAAATTTGAAATGTGAATATTTTGAATAATATTTTTATGAAATTCTAGAATGGAATTGGTGTGACTAGTTCCTACTTCTATTGGGCTAATGGATTCAAGAGGTAAATGATATGTGTGTCCTATTTCTGGATAAAATTTGAATTGTTTGGCACTTTTATGAGTTTATGTCTAGCATAAACGTGAAAGGATGCAATTATCAAGTTCTTCTTATTGATCCAAGTGACATTTTCTAGATTACTGTGATCAATTAAAAGAATTTAATCCTTCCTTGAAGGATCCAGTTAACTAAACCACACAAGAGCAACAAATGTTCTTTGACAAACTAAAATTATCCTTGATACATCAATTTAAATAATAAGGAAATGCCAACCTTGGAGACAACTGGGACATATTTTTAATAAATTCAACAAACAACTAACAACATAATTGGATCACCAAATTTATGCATTCTTCTCCATTATATAATTTGAAAATATTTTACAATATACAATAATTTGAAAATATTTTACAATATACAACATGATGTTCTGTTTCGGAAAAAATTCATTCTATCCAACTACCTAACTACTACTACTTATCCCCTGACGATTTTATTTCATCTTACATATATACATTGTTCATTTTAGGGTTACAACCCTTCACAACATTCATCTGGTGTAACTCTTCTTATTTCATCTTACATATATACATTGTTCTTTTTAGGGTTACAACCCTTCACAACATCTGTCTTGTGTAACTCTTCTTATTTCATCTTACATATATACATTATTATTTTTAGTGTTACAACCCTTCACAACATCCATCTGGTGTAACTCTTCTTTTTGGTGCAATACTTCGTTTAATTATTCTTGGAAAAGTAAAATATTTAATTAGTTTCCTTTTGGAAAATTAAATATTTAATTAATCTTCATTATCTTTGGAAAAATAGCCAATTAACCTGTTAGAATCCAAGATCACCTGCATGCAAATGAATACCTGTCACATGCAAAAGACATGAAGAACCAAAAACGGTGTTCTGTAAACCTCTCAGTAAAAATGCATTAAGAGAATCAATTATTACAATGTGATAAATCCTTATGAAGGAGATCAAGAAACCCTAAAAGGGAAACCCTAAATGAAACCCTAGTGTGCACACTTAATAATTAATAATTAATTATTAATGTGCCTAAGTTTAGCTTAAGTAATAAAGAGGAATAAGTGACTTAATTAATTAATCAATGTGATGTAATTAATTAAGCATAATAACTTATTACTCTAACACCCCCCCTTAAGATGAACTTAGGAAGAAGCTAAAACACTAGAATAAGATGCATGAAAGCAAAGATGGGTCCCGGCAACGAGGCCTGATCAGGTACCCATTTACAAATGCAAGAATGGAGTGCATGAAAAGGAACCAAGAACATCTGAAAGTGCACAAGAAAGCACCTGCAACTGAAAAAGTGGTGTGCAAAATAAAGCACACATACATGAGACTGGAATCATCTGGATTCACTGTTGTCGTGGAGGGACACTCACCGGACAAAGGTGTGATGGCAAAACAAAGGCACTACACAACCCCCCATGGCACTTTATAATACAGTACGAGTACAAAATATGGCACAAAGTGATGTGCAAGAAACCCAATACAACACAAAAAAGGAGTAGAGAAGGAAAAACCCAGTGGGACAAAACCCCCCTACAATGAGATTACATGCTGCAAAGAAGCACTGGAAGAACTCTGTAGAGTAACACTGGAACTTGATATAGGCAAGCAAGGAAATATTCTTCTGTATACTACTGAAACCGGATGAGAGTCACTGATTGACTCAAGGAATCATGATTAAAGCAACAGAAACCCCGATGCCACGGAACTCTGGAAAACTCCAAACTGGAACAACTCTGGAATCTATGATGCAGCAAGTGATTATTAAATGATGCATTACTGAAAACGAAGTGCAAAGATGCAAGATGCACTCTCCCAACTGCCAAAACATCCAAGTAATCGCCAAACAACCCATCGGGCCAAATCTGGACTAACTGATAAACCTGGGATAGATACAGAAAAATTGCATGGACAGCAACCTATAGCTCCTCAATACCTTTCCGACGCTTCAAACAAGGCGAAAAATGGAGATCGTGGCAAAAAGTTATGAGCTTGGAAGCATAAAAACTACATCTGACTTCAAACAGTAATAAATGCAGTAAAACAGAAAAATACTGAAAAATAAACAGCACTACTGGAAAGAGCTCGGAATCAGCTTTCCGGCGATATCTTGTTTGCCCGATTTCGATACCGTATGCCCAAGTTATGGCCAAAAGAAAAAAACTGCTTCTTTAGGGCAAACTGGGGTTAGGAGGGGGCAAAGAGGGCTGGCCGTACGCTGACGTCATGCTGACGTCATCAGTTCACGAGCTTAAATTTGACGGCCGTCTGGCCGCAGGGCAAAAAAGCCCCCACCGGGAAAAAAATTTGGGCCCCCTGGTCCGGAAAACCGGGGTCAAGGGAGATGGAGGCCGCGGTTCCTCCATAGGACCACGTGCGAGGGCGGGGATCTTAAGCCTCTTCGTCGAATGTGACCGCCCGCGCGGGAAAGCCCGGGGCGGCGGATGGGGCGCGCGGCAGGTTCTCCATATGGCCATATGGCCGGGCCAGCGAATGGGGGCGGGCCGGCGTTTGGGCCGCCCGCCCGGTCTCCTGCTTGGAAGCGCCGGCCCGAGTTTCAAAAACCCGTTTTTCGACATTTTTACGATTTTCGAGCCTCGGAATGCGTGCTGGGGAGGCCGTACGACCTCAGACAAAATTTTTTTGCCTCCCGGATCAACTGCTCCAAAATTGACAAAACGACAGGCGTTTCTAGGGTTTTTGGCCGCTGCGAACGCAATGGCGGTGTCCGTTTGAGCCCAAAGTGAGCCAAAATTTAGGCTACCCCCAGATCTTGCAAAAGAGATGCCTATGGAAACCCTTGCACTTGAATCTCACTGAAAGAGGCCATATCTTCAGATCACGAACAGGCAGCTGTAGGTCTGGAGCTCTGATACCATGTTAGAATCCAAGATCACCTGCATGCAAGATGGATACCTGTCACATGCAAAAGATATGAAGAACGAAAAAGCAATGTTCTCAGAAAACCTCTCTGTGAAAATGCATTAAGAGAATCAATTATTACAATGTGATCAATCCTATGAAGGAGATCAAGAAACCCTAAAAGGGAAACCCTAAATGAAACTCCTAGTGTGCACACTTAATAATTAATAATTAATTATTAATGTGCCTAAGTTTAGCTTAAGTAATAAAGAGGAATAAGTGACTTAATTAATTAATCAATGTGATGTAATTAATTAAGCATAATAACTTATTACTCTAACATAACCTTCCATAGATGAAATAATTGACTTTAACTCCTCTCTCCGTGAATCACATAAAAAAAAAATTACTTAGTGGGAAAATACCTTATGCTTCACTCCTTGATTTGATAATTTTCACCTTTATATTCTTTCAGCATTTTCTTGTTTCAAATCTTTCCCGTCAAATGTTCATTCTTTAATAAATCATTTTTTATAATTCCATTTTAAATACCCCCAATGGAAATTACTCATGCATTCTTACCTTAGAGTTTTCCCAACATTCATTTTAACATTTACATCGGCCCTTAATCCTTCAACATGACATGCTCCATCGCAAAGACATTATCTTTTTATCCTGATAGTATATGTCTCCTCAATGAAATTTCCATTGGCATGAAACACACACTCGGTAAGATTTAAAAATTTCACTTCGATTACCTTTATCTCACCGATGCATTTAGGGTTTTTTCATTTTGGTGTGCTGAAAATGCTTCTCTCTTTGCAATTAGCTTTCGTATAAAAGATTGTCCAAGATTTATTTCCTCCTAATTCACTTTGGGCCAGAATTTACTAGATGAGTCTTTTTTATGATCTATTGAGGTTATCATCCTCACTCCAATCTCATCTTTGAATTGAAAAAAAATGACATGTGAATGTAGCCATTATCCTTCATATTCATTGCAGAGGTCTTTGAATGCTTTTGGATGGCAGTGTTGTTGATTCAGCAAATTTATTGCTTGGATTTTCCTTCATATTGAAATTAAGTAGGTTGTCGTCTATTTCAAGAAGAGAAATATCTTATTCGCAGTTTAGTTCATTCCTTGCAGTCTTCTCTAATTACCATTGAGCCTCCTTAATTTTGGACTTTTACATGATGCTCCCATTTTAGCATGTACAGGAAAGATGCCTCTAGCTCATGGTTTTGACAATTTTGCTGCTCATTTTGCTACTTCTCTATGCACTTTGGCAGTATTAATCAACATACAATCGTATGTCCTTCTAATCAAAGCTTGATAGTTGACTGGATACAAGGATCAGATTAACTTTGACACTGCTTGAGACATTTTGGCTGCAGTACATTTTTTGTTTTGGAGTTTGAAGTTTAAATTTTTTACATTGCAATGTCAACATCAAAGTGTAACATATAAATTGAGAGTGCCTTCATCATTTTGTACACCTTTGTTTTGATGGATACTGCACGCTTCAATTTCTTCATTGCTTATTTGTTTTCCATATATTTTACAAAGTTTAAAATTTATAAAACACTAAAAAATTTAGGGTTTTGAAAGATGCCATATTCATTTTAAAATATATCTAGTTTTTAAAAATATATATCATTTGAACTTTAGAATTTAAGAAAGAGTTTTTTAATTTCGACTGGGAAGTAATTGCACTGTGGGCGCATAGAGCATCCTGGAGCCACAAAAATTTGCAAGGGACCATGATCAATTATTTTGAAAGTGGGTTTTCGATGAATTTTTAACAACTCACCAAATAAAGGTGCTTCCTTTATAAACTAGCCCTTCCAAAGCATGTAGTGAGAAAAATGATTTTTTAAAATAATGTACAAAATGAGCTCATCATCAAATTAAATTGATATTAGAAAAATTTGAGGCCAAAACATCAACTGGGTCATACTTAGAATTTCAAAATTTGCAACTTTTTTCGACGCACCAAATCTAGCTCGGGAGCAGTCGTAAAACAATTAAAAGGCATGTCAGAACTCCTCTAATGACCATGGAAATGAACATATATGTTGAGTTTTTATATGAGAGTATGCTCATCAAATGGTTTGGAATGAATTTTTCGGAATTGCAAACTATAAATTCCCAAAGTTGCTTACTTAGCATTTTCAAGAAATTACTACTGTCAAGCTCAATTGAAACCCTCCATTTGCCCTTTTTGAAAAAATATCAAATGTGATCTTGAGAAGCTATAAATTTGGATATTATCTCATTTAGGCATGGTGAACATGTGTGCAAGATGGTTTTTTACCAATCATCTCCATTCATGAAATATCAAACATCAAAGTTGACCATTTTACAACTGTTCCAAAAATGTAGTTTCCAAATTGTGTAAAATCCATTTGGATTTGATCTTGGAAAAATATCAAAGGATGTCTTGAAGCCTTGAAAATTACATGGAAGTATATTTTTGTGGGGATAATCAAGAGCACCAATTGGTTTGTTATGATCATCATCCATTTGCTTAATATTTACCCTCAAAGTTGACCATTTTACAAAATATTCACTGTACTGACAACAATTTTTTCTCAAAAACCCTTCAACTTGTCGCTTTGAAATTTTATCAAATCAGATCATATGGAGCTGAAAACTAGCATGCACACCCACATATGGTAGATGAACACTCCTACAAGATGGTTTTTCATGAAAATGAACATATCCCAAGTTATGATTTTTCAAAATGTGCTCCGCAGCTGCTTTTTCAACTGATTTTTTTGAGTGTCATTAATTTTTTTTGACATGACACCTTCAAATTTTGCATAAATTTGAAGGTTCCAATAGGACTAAGTCACCCAAGGTGGCAACTTAGTCCTTTTTGGTGGTGTTTTCCACTTTTGAGTAGGAAAATCACTGACCTAGTTCAAATTTGTGAGGGATGTCAACCTATGATGTTAAAATATTGAGTGATTCAGTGTTAATGCCTATAAATACATGTTTTTAGGTCATTTTTCACATCTCCTAGTCATTTTCACAAAGCAAAAAATAAAATTCAAGAGAAAAGTGTCTTTCACAAGAAGATTCAAAAGCTTTTCTACATCAAAGTTAAAGCTTAGGGGTATAAAACTAGGGTTTTTGTAGGTCTTCAAGCTCAAATTTTGTCCAAGATCTCACATTGCAAAGGATTGAGCATGGATTCCTATGGTGAATCATGGAGAAATCTAGGTTGAGGAGATGCAACTAGCCATCAAATCACACCTAATGATTTGTTTTCAAAGTGATTCCATCTTCTATTTTCTTGCTATCTTCAAACTTAAGGTTTGCATTACATTTTGCATGTCATTTAAATTCATTCAAGGTGTTGTAGGGTTTCTTGCATTGAAGCCTTGCATCATTCAAGTGCCATTTATTCATCTTATTCTAGCACATTAGAATAGGATCTTGTCTCATTTCAGTTTTTCTTAGTCTTAGACACACTTAAGACTAGGGTTTTTATGCAAATTTTGTCATTCACAAAGTTTAAATACAAACTAGGGGTTTGATCAAGGAAAAACCCCCATTAGAAATCAAAATATCTTTTGTTTTGCAAGGTTTTTCGAAGATTCAGATCTAGATTTCCATCAAAAAGAAGAGTGTAGGTTGTGGGCTTCCATTTCCACTTTCAGATTTGTAGAAAATCCAAAGTGGACTAAGTTGCCCCTAGTCGTGACTTAGTCCCACTGCATTGCTTTTTCAAAAAAAATTACTTTTTTAGGTACCCTTTTGGCATAAACAACTTTCTGTGCAATTTCCCCAATATGGGACTAAGTCGTCCAGCCTGGCGTAAATGTCCCAGTTGACTCAAACATTAGAATTTTTAGAATTTCAGAGGTCTCTACACTCCCCAGTTAGATCTTCATTAGTTTCTAGGTGCATAACTTTTGTCTTGAATCTTTGTTTTATCTTTTATGGCATCTATTTCATATTCTTTTTGCATATCACACCATGTTTTCAAACAAGCTATTTTTCCTAGGTTTTGTATCATTAGATCATTTCATTTTCAGATCACTGCATTAGAGCACCTTAATTAGAAATAATACATCTCATTCACATTAACTTTGAGTGTAGAAATTTTATGTTTTGGCCCATTTTTTTCTCCTTTTAGGTGAAAATCCCTAGAAGTGCAAGAAAGCATTTGGGTGCCAAAATCATTGTCCACATTGATTAAGAGAGTATATTGATGAGACTCCTCCAAGATCATCTGATATCTCTTCCTCCAAGAACACGGAAGAAATTTTACTACAAGAATTCATTTTGCGCATATCATAGAGTTCATGGTCATTCGACTAATGAAAGTAAGGCTTTGTGTAATATAATTCAACATCTTAAAGAATATGGTGCTCTTCCTTGCGTTAAAGAACCTATTTCTTCTAATTGACATTTATTTTCATTCTATTATGTTTCTCATCAAATTGACTCATCCTCATCTTGCACCAAGTGGGAGCAAGGGGTTAGGTAGCCTTGTCCTTGTATGTCACTTATCATTGTCTCTTTTGGATAGTTGACTGCCTTTCATGTACATATAAGAGAAAGATTGGATGTGGGTGGCATGCCTTAAGTTGGCTCACATGGGACACACTTTTCTTTCTATGTTTAGCATTGTATTTTTGGGGGCAACCCCTTCTCTTTTCCTGATGTAGCAAAATCCTTTTAAATGTACCTTACACTATTTCACATTTACAACATTTTTTATATGGCCACCTTGCATAACACACTTTACATGCTTCTAGAGCTATCTTGTTTGTTCATGAGTTTCAAGCATATGAAGCTTTTTTTTCCTCATGAAGCTCGAAGTCCATTTTTGTGTGGCACCTTATCAAAGTTATTAGGAGGTATAACTTTGGTATGGTTTGACACAGTGATAACTTTAAGAAACCCCCCTCAAAAAAATATATAAAATCTTGGTGAATTGTTCATTTTTTTGGGAAAAAATATTAATTTCTATTGGAAAATCTTTATTTTAAAAAAAAAAATATTAATTTTATTGAAAAATATTTTTACATCACTAAAATTTTATAGAAAATATTGGAGAATCTTAGAAAATAATAGAAAAAATCATAAATTATGATGGTGAATCATTCCAATCTAAAAAATAATTCTTATAAAAATGTAGGGGCCCAAGGGTGGAAATTATTAATGGGTTTAAGGGTAGACTATAATATTTACTTGCCACCATTGATTTAAAATATAATCTAATGGACCTCATTGTATTCCACAAGGTAAAATTTACCCATAATTTATAAATCTCATTAGGCCCAAAATTGCTTTTGGATCGTTGATCTTCTAAGATCAATGATCCAAAAGAAATTTTGGGCCCCATGAGCAGTATAGATCATGAGTTCATTTTACCTTGCAAAATACAATGACGGCCATTAGATTATATTGTAGATTAATGGTGGAAACTAAAGATTGGAAATATGGCCCTAAAGTAACTAATAATTATGATATACAATTGGTGAATTAATATAGATTTCTATTAAAACTTGTAAAATTTACGCGAATCTAATCTAATCATGTATTGAATATTGTGGCAAATTTTTGAGTTAACTTTTTTTATAAATAAATTCTTTGGTGATTTAAATAGGACTAAAATAAAACTTTGTAAAAATGTGGCAATTTAGGTCATCTTACAACTTGAACAATTAGCCAAATTTTGATTCCCAAATTCCAACTATTAGCCAATTGGCGAATATTAGCCACTAAAAAATTTACTAGTTTGACAGGAAGTTGAACTGAGGAAAGACTTTCCCTTAGCCACTCATGTATGTTGTGAGTGCATACTAACTACATGTGTATGTGTCTCACTCTCTTAGATTACTCACCCAAAGGATAGCCTAAAGTTCCATTGCCTCAAAGTGAGCATGCACTTTTGGACATACAACTTAGATCTGATCCACATTGTGTTGGACAAACAATCAAGGCTTGATCCACCTCTTTTTACTTTTTTCGATTTTTTTTTTTGTCTCTCTTGGAATTTCATGAACATGTATCTTGATTTTGCATATCATATACCTTTTGTGTGCCCTTTTTTTCTTATGTCGGTTTGACATAGGATCTTGGACCTTAGGGGCTTGTCTACCTCCTCGATATTTTTTATCCTAGACCATCCACATTGGTACAATTGGACCCATCTTGAATGCTTACTTTAGTGTGGGTTTGAAGCAATTTCATCCTCTCACTAAAGTGGGGGCTAGATGTAATGATAGAAAAAGTATGTCTTTTCCTTGCATAATTTGGGAATAATTAATGATAAATTGGACTTGATATCATCTTGATCTAGTGTTGTGATGTGTTTTACACATCCACATTAGGTTTTGGGTGATTTTAAATATATATAAACCTAAATTTTCCTTAATTTAATGTTGTAAAGTGTATTTATTCACACCTTCACATTAAATTTAGGAGGCTTATAAGTTAAATGGACCCAATCTAGTGTTGAAATGTGTTGAACACTTTCACATTGGATTTTGGGCCCTCTTGAATTTATGACCAAGTAATATCATCATAAATAGGCCCCTAAGACCCTATATTATGCATCCCAAGGCTTATTTTAACCAAAATCCTAACATAGACCCCATATAAACTTAATTTCTTGACTCCCTAAAAAGGCCATGTGGGACCCATATGTAGCCTTGGGCATATGAGTCCCATCTAGGTGGGACCATATGCCACAGGTGGTGTACAAGTCTGATTTGGCCTATTTTTAAGGTTTTGAGCAGGAAAAAATAGGTTTTAAGTTCAAATTTCATGTATGTTGGTCTTTGGGATCTAATAAACAAGATATTAGATGGATTTCCTATATAAATTAGCTTTCAAACCATTATTTCATTAGCCTACATTATATCAAGTCAAGCACTTAAGATTTAAGCATTCCAAGACTTTATAAGATCATCAAGAGAACCTTTAAGATCATTTCTAAGGCATTCAAGGGTAGAATTACTCATCAATTGTTGCAAGAATTCAAGATCCATCATCATGTTAAATCATCAAGCATTTTATTGAGCTAGTGTTGTGATGTTGCATTCAAGATCCAAGGTCAAGCATTGTTCTATACTTATCTCAAGATCTAGATCTACATCCTTCATGGCCATTTCATGGTAGATTGCAGATTTACAAGGCATAATTTACAAGACATCATTCAAGATCTAGGTGTCTTGGAGATTGAAAGATCATTGAAAATTAGGTTACAAGCTTGGATCAAAAATTTGTTGGAATGGTCCCCTCATTTGCAAGGTTGTAATCTTCGCTAAAAAGTCATCTACAACCCCGAAATCAGGGTTTCAAATCCAAAAATCAATTGGGAAGGACAAAGTAGACATTGAAGGCTAGATTCAAAATTTGAAGTTCTAGAAAACCCTAATTGGACTCATATTCCAATCTTGGTGTATGAGTCCCAGTTTAGGTCATTTTTCATATTTTGTTAGTTTCAGTTACCCTTTTTCTAGAAACTAGTTCCTGCACAAAAACCCATATTTTTTACTGATACACCTAGACTGGTGTATGAGTCCCAGTAGGCCTAAATTTTTGGTTATTCAAAATTTTAGGCCTCTATTCAAGCTCTCTCAGGTTTCTAGGTACTCCTCTATACTTTCCTAGTTTGTTGTTCTAATTTACTTGCATTTATAGTTCATTTAGTGAAGTCTCTTGCATCATTGAGTTCAATCATTGTCTCTTGTATTTTATACATTTTTCCAAGCCCTAACTGGTGGTGAACCCCTCATTAATCTCTAAACATACCCTAGGATACCCTATTGCAATATCTCCTTCTTTCATTCCATCTTAGGAGAGAGATTTCTAGGGTTCCCTTAAATGAAACTTGGGGGAATTAGGTCTAGGTCCATAAACACCTAGTTTGTGTTCCACCTCCCAAAAGGTGGAACATTATTTCTGATGTTTCAATATTTACTCAATGTAATGAGATAATATTTATTATTGTAAGCTTTTGAAAAAATCTACTCAAATTGGTTCTATGTAACACATGGACACACCAATACCATTCTACACTCAAATCTTTGCCAAGATTATACTATATGGCCCTAGTGTTAGCGAATATATATTTTCTAATTCATGTTATTTTTATTTTTTATGTGATCTATAGTTATTTTCATGCATTTTATTCCTAATCATGATGTTAATTAAAAAGGTAGTTTAATTATGTGAAAAACATTTTTTTTAAATCTTCAAATTGTATAATACATTAATAAATTAAGAATTAAAAAATGTGTTTGAAACTACAACTTCAACTTTCTTCCATATGAATATTTTCAACTTACCCTTTCATGAAAGTTATCCTTTGTTTAAAATTTATGACTATGCATGGATCATGGTGAATTAAATTTTCTTAGAGAATGCATAATTTATTACCTATACACAAGTTATTGGAATTAAAATAATTTAAAAAAGGTCATCCTAACCCAATTCTCTATTGTTAGTGAAAATAGCCCATTAATATCCATACAATTAGTTTATCACCTCTTCTAGATTGATCTATTCACACTTAGCTTAAATTTTCTTAGAGGTTATAATTGTTTTCTCACTTCATAGAAACTTTACACATGTCCTTACACTTGTCTCAAGTTTTTTAACATGTG
>VDFB02135627.1:0-11610 GCA_007258455.2 Sequoia sempervirens | reverse complement strand
TTTTGCATATTAAATTATCCATGCTTTCATTCTTCTAGTTCTTTATGTTTAGGGTTCATCCAATTCAATGCAGGCATTCACATGTTAATCAAATTGATGTATTATTGCTAACCCTACTATTGAGTTATGGTTTCCACTTGTGTGATGATGAATCCAATTTCAATTCTCTAGAATTCACATGATTATGATTTGATCTAGACTTAGGTTCCACACTTCATTTTACCTATTCGTAAAGAACCTAGGCCCTAAATTACTTCACACTAAGTACGGTTCAGTCTTCTTAAGTTATAGGCTCAATTTTGAGAGTTTAATACAAGTTTTTTCAAATTCAAACATGACTCTCAATTGATTTATCTTGTTGTGTACTTGTTCATTGCTTAACACTTATGTCAAGTTTCATGTGCACGTGAGATGAGAGTATGCAAATCTCTAGACACAACCTATTCACCCAACTCCACCACCTTGGATTGCCTACATATCCCCCCCAAGAAATCAAGGTTGTGTAGTTATATATAGAATTTCAAGTCCAATTTGTTCATATTAACTGAACTCCATTTTCTAATCTCCTATGTCATGACACAATTTCTAGGTCATTATTTTAAATTGTAGCATTCTAGAGTTTTCCATAACCATGCCCCAATACTGGAAAATAGAAACTTAATATTGAAATCAACCACTCAACCCATGTATCTCCATGTATCTTAGGGCACATACTTTAATTTCCTTTAATTTTAGTTCTTAAGTCATGCTCACTTGGTAGGATAACTAAGCAAGAAAACATTAGAATTGGGCCTTCATCTAAGTAAGGAGAGATAAGCAAAGTCATATTGAGATTAACTACCATCTATACCAGATGTTTATAGAAATGAAAGGAAAGTGAATACCTTACCCATGTCTCTTTTTTAACTCTTTCGAACAAATAACATTATTCCATATCTCATATATCAATTTGTTATCTTTGTTGTAAGTCAAACAATCATTTAAATGTTAGACTCAAGCTACATTTTTTATAATATTGTCAAACAAGTCTAGAGTTTCAAATTCTCATTTCGTAAATGCATTACATTAAATTTTCCCATAAGTAATGGGCTGCCACAATTATAATCTCTAATCCTAGTTTAAACTTAACGACCTTTTTAGGTGTACAGAAATGAAAATAAACTTCATCTAAAGTCTCCTAATCTCCAAATGCATCCCCATTTAGGCCTCTCAAACAAGGACGCATCTCCAATATGAGAGATGATAATCCAGGGTGAGGATACAAGTCTCCTAGTAACTATGGGTTTCCCATTTAATGTATAGGCTAGTGAATTTGACTGATCCATCTACAATAAATAATTTACACAATGGCTTCATATTTTCTCTCATTTTCACCATAATAATGCATTATGGCCTCCTTGGCTTTTTCCATGGGTCTAATAGAGATGACCCATTAGCATGTTATCCCCTTCAACTAGACTAGAACCTTGACCAAAGGCTATATCACCTAAAATAATTTAAAAGCATTTAAATTAATTAAAAATAAAATAAAACAGCAAATCATAAATTTGCAAGTTAACTTGAGTATGTCTTATGTGTTCTTGGAAAACACATCATCAACAACTATCCTCACAAACTTCTCCCCTTCTACCCTACCACAATATGGAGACTCTAACCACCAATTTGTCACAAACATCTAATTGAGAGAAGATACTTTCCTTGCAATGCTTTGAAATGTAAAAGTTAGTAGCAAATTTGTGATCCTCAATCATATAAGCTCCTTTCCTTTAGTGTGCGCTCCCATCAAGCTAAGCACCCAAGCATAGCTCTAGATAATTATGTTTTTAGCTTCTTTGTCCACACTTTTGGCCCATCCAATGTCCTCAAGTATTAAATCAATCCAATAGACAGCACAACGGGTCAAAAATATGGTGGGATGCCTCTCTTGAAGAAGTCTCTCTACAACTACATATGTGGCTACTTTGTAAATAACAAATAGAACGACATTCCCCACCCCTACTTCCTAGACAATTGACTCTAGCAAATTGCACAAAATCTCTACTTTCTTGACTTCGTGCAAGGCATCTAGGGACTTAAAAGAACACCAATGTGCCACTAAAACCACTAGAAAGTTAACCATAACTAATTCTCATAGTTGCACGGAGACGCATCTCCAAACCCTGGGATGTGTCTTGGGTACCAGTACCCGTTTCCCCATACCAGAAACTTGTCGGAGATGTCCCTACTTGCAAGAGACATCTCACAGACATAGCCTTAAGTTTTCATTTAAAAAAAAAAAAAACCCTACATTTTGACAAGTTTCCATATGAAATGGAAAAAAATGAATTGACATTTTATGAATTTCAATTTGTAATATCAAATATGTAGTATGAACTCTTTGACTCTTTGACATATGTGTGCTTTAACTTTAAATTTAATGCTAATCTTTACCAATTTTCTTGTTTTAAAAGCTCAATGACATGATATTTTCAGTTCTAATGTGGCAAATTTATAGATTATTAAATTATATTAAAAAAAATGGCATCTCCAAGTACCCTTGTCTCCTAATTTTCAAAAATATAAATACCAGTACCAATACCAGTCCCTCGTACCAGTACCAATACTAGTCTCTTGGCAACTATGCTAATTCTATTTGCTCATCCTTTCATAAAATGATACAACACTTTATCCACCATATTCTACTTTCATCTTCTACTATTAGTAACATATTTTTTAATTCTTCCTCTAATAATGGCCCACTAAAATTATTTAGAATTGGTGTCTTAAGCCCTACACGAATGGTATATTATTATAGTTACCAAAATTTTCCAACATCCATCCTTGTCTCATGGTGCTTCTCTCACCTCCAAGCAGCACCTTCAAGAGAAGGTTGTGCATCTAGAACATTGCAAGGAATGAAGAAGCTAGAGGAATTAATACAGCTTGAACTCTCTTCAAATGTGAGTGGAGGAACGCCAAATCAATAGGCCTACAAAGAGTCTCTCGATAAATCAAAGGTGGTCATGGCATTTATCACTAATGCAACTACTTCACTCATCCTCTTCCATTAAATTTTCTTCTCCTCATAGCTAGACAGTGATCATTCATTTGTTATTCCACTTCTTCCTCCACTTGCCTACATAAATTGACATCTCGATCAATGATTCAAACAAGGTAATATTTGAAGCAAAAGATGGCGCCTCTAATATTAAACCTGCAATAATCATAGTTGTGACTCTAAAAACTCGGTTAGCTTACAAAACTCATGAAGTTTTTGGTCGGCGAAGTTTTCCGTGCAATTAGGCCGGAACCGTGACTTTTGCATGAAGTTTTTCCAAAAGCACGAGAGAGTTTTGAAAACCCCATGATCCTGAAGATGCCCAGTAGCCACTTAAAAAGGCATTTTGAGTTATTTTTCATCTGATGCGGTTTCGCCTCTCGTAGAAACACTAAAATGATGTGTTCCATGAAGGTTTGTACTTTGATGGTCTGACCTCAGGTTTTATTAATGCAAAATGATGTACACCATGAAGGTTTGTGTGGCTTTGGGAGGTCTTAATCTGCTTGGCGAGGGGTCTACCGACCCCGCCAGCCTCAGACAAGGACAGAGCTGCCATGGCTACCGCCTCGACCTGCCCCTCAGATTCTCGGGAGGGCTGCCCCTTGATCTCACGGGCTACCGCCTCAGATCTCAAGAGGCTTGCCCCCAGACTCTCGGCCTCTGTGGCCCCACCTTTCACTAAGGGCGTTGTCCCTCAAACCCATTGGGGGCATTTCCCACAAACTCCCATTGAATTCATTTGATTTTCTAGGTACTCTCCACTAGTTACCTTCAATTTTACAAAAACAATTTGCTATTTTCATTTTGTTTCATACTATCAGTATCAGTGTATTGAGCATTCCCAAACCCATTAGGGGCATTGCCCACAAACTCCCATTGAATTCATTTGATTTTCTATGTACTCTCCACTAGTTACCTTCAATTTTACAAAAACAATTTGCTATTTTCATTTTGTTTCAGACTATCAGTATCAGTGTATTGAGCATTCCACATGAGGATGCGATTTTGTATCTAATTTTCTTTCAAATCAATCAAATATAACTAGATTCAGCTTGTTTCTTCTATAATACGGATAGAATCTATTGGATGATCTTATCACTAATTTTTGCAAAAAAAATGCGTTTTTAATGAAGTTTAAGCAATTTTTTAAGTTGTCGAGTTTTTTCCGAGTTTTTGCCAAGTTTTTTCCATACCGTATTTTCCGGGCTTGGCGAGTTTTTGCAATTGGCGAGTTTTTCAACTATGCCTGCAATAATTGAAGGTCGCCATGCCCTTGATTGCACCCGTTATGTCATTCTTTCATCCGGGTTCTTTGCCACCTTACATAAACATTTTCTTGCACACTATAAAGAATTTAGACCTTAAAAGAACTAAGCAGCATGGTTTTGAAATAGGAAAGGTACAGAACAAAGAACAAAAAGCTCAAGCAAATACCTATCAAATCACACTCCAATTGTCAATAACTCCTTCCAATCACTCAACAATCACTTTATATAGCTAAGCTACAAATTTCTTAAGACAAAGATGATAATCAAACTCAGTTTTGTAGGGTTTTATTCGTGTATTTTTTTGCACCAGTCACTCTCTCTCTATTCGACTCACCAAGTCCAAGTGAACCGCCAGGTAACTTGCGACTCACTAACAATTTTCCACTGGACTTGGCTCACAAATTGTGAGCAAGTTACTCGCCTTGCTAAAAAACTCACAACTCCAGTAAGCAGTAATAGAGTTTTCAAACACTGCTCTCATCAGACAAGGTTAGGTGCAAACCCTAGGAAGGTTTGACCTTAAAGATTCTCCTCGGTCATGGTAGCTATACTGACCCAATGTCCCATCCAGGTTAAAAAAGGAGCAAACACCAACGAGTGCAAACTCCAGCTGGTAAAGAAAATTGTCTCATAAACAGCCAGCTTGATTCCCTACTAGTAACATGAAGTTGGGTGGAAACCCGAGGCAAATTCAGCAGATTAGATAACTCGTATAGCATCAAGCCAATGGAGACTACTATCCATGTACCCAATACCAACTGGTTGCTTGTTCTTCAAGTATAAATGCTGTGAAGTAAAAAGTATTTCAGAAATTTAAAATTTTAAGCAAAGGTCATAAAAAACCTAATTTAAAAAATATATATAAATTTTGAAAAAAAGAACAGAACGGATCATTTTAAACCATAGATTTCCACGGGAAGACATTCTTGTCAAAGCTTAACTTGATAACCTACTTACAGTTTTCTATCCAGAATATCTTTATGAAATAACAATTCATACTTAAAACCAAAACTATTCGCATAACAAATTATTTCAAAAGTGAAAAAATAAAAGCATAGTTCATATAAATTTCAAAACTAAAAAATAATAAAAGAACGCAAAATTGTTGAAATTAAAAACGTAACGGCTTACCAAGAAAGCGACAATTTAAAAATAATAATAATAATGATACATTTTACATTTTAGGAAAAAAAAAAAAGGCACCAGGTAGTTTTATTTTTGGAACCCCTGTTCTTCCTCTCATTCTTCGTCACGGACTCTAATGGTGAAACAGTTGCCGGTTTCTGCTCTAAACTGCTGGGTTTCTTCTTCTTCTTCTTCTTTTTCTTCTTAACAGAATCGAGTGGCAAAATAGTTTCTGGTTTCTGGTTTTCATTATTTGCAGGGAAATTAACTGGGCCGCTATCATGTGGTGAAGAACGGTTAGGGGTTTCTGTCAAGAGAGAATCCGAGAGCTTTGGTTTCTTGAGATGCAAAGGAGTTAAATCGACCTGGTTTGATTTCCGTTTTGCAGTGTTTCGCTTCTTTCCCATTGTTGAGGATTTTTTTCCTTTTTTCGCCCGCGTAATTAGACTCGGTTTTTGAAAAAAACCCACGTTTACAGACAAAGATTTCTTTAAGTATACTTATAATCTCCAACATCCAATGGGTTCATGACTAAGCGATACAGTTTATAGATCTATTTTTGGCAATTTTGTTTGTCAAATTAAATTCTCAAAAAACTTAGCTGGGTATGATCATCGGCTGATCATTATTAGTCAGTTATGATGTAAATACTTTGTAAAATTTCATATTACATAACTAGCAATTGCACCTTAGTGTACAATGGGTACGTCGAAGAAGTGTGAAAGGTCAATTAGGATAAATTTTGGTCTATTTTTTTCATACATTTACTAATTACTAATTTTGGTCAATTAGTAGGCCATTCAGCAAATGGTGTTTATGCAACAAAGGTCTCAATGGAGAAGTTATAGCTTCAAATCAACTATGCATCCACATACAAGGATCCAAACATGAATGAAATAAAACCTTTGAATCAGGAATATAATCAGGCTCAATTGCCAACCGGCTCATGTTATGTTTGCAATGAGGAGGGAGGGATAGAGAGAGGGAGAGATAGAGGAGGGAAGAATGAGAGAGAGAGAGAGAGAGGGGTAAGGAGATAGAGATAGGGATGGTGAAGGAGAGGAAGAGATCAATAGAGAGGAGAAAGGGATAGATAGATATGGAAAAAATAAATATATAGAGAGGGAGAGAATGAGAGAGGGAGAGATAGATAGATAGACATGGAGATAGGAAGTGATATATAGAGAGATGGAGAGATAGAGAGATATAGATAGAGGGAGAAATGGAAGAAGATATATGGATAGATAGAGATAGAGAGGCAAAGAGATAGATATAAAGGTCTAGGAAGAGGGAGGGGGAGAGAGAGAGGAAGAGAGATGGATGGATAGAGAGGGAGACATGTCTAGAGATAAAGGGGGAGAGAGGAAAATAGAGGTAGAGATGGAGATAGAGTGGGAGAGGAAGAGGGAGACAAATAGATAGAGAAATATAGGGAAAGAGAGAGATAGAGAGATATCGATGGTGAGATAGAGTGATAGAAAGATAGAGATATAAGGAGATATAAAGAGAGGAGAGGGAGAGAGAGAGAGAGAGAGAGAGACAAAGAGATAATAGAGATGGAGAGAGGGAGAGAGAAGTAAGGAGAGATAGAGATATATGGGAAGAGAAAGAGAGAGATAAAGATATATGGGAAGAGAAAGGGAGAAAGAGATAGAGATAGAGAGATAAATAGGGGGGATAGGGAGGGAGTGAGGGAGGGAGAAATGGGGAGAGATGGAGAGGGGGGAGATAGAGAGAGAGGGAAGGAGATAAAGGGAGAGAGATAGGTTGAGGAGGAAGAGAAAGAAGAGGAGAGAGGGAGAGACATAGGTATAAGAGAGAGAAAAAGAAGAGGGGGGTGAGAGGGAGAGATAGCTCGAAGAGATAGAGAGGGAGAGAAGATGGGGGAGAGAGGGAGAGATAGAGATATATAGAGGAAGAGGGAGAGGGAGATATAGAGAGATATAGATGGTGAGATAGGATTGATGCAGACAGAGATACATAAGGAGATATATAGAGAGGAGGAGGAGAGAGACAAAGAGATAGACAAATAGAGAGAACTGTAGATAGATAAATAGAGAGGAGAGAGAAATAGGAGATAGAGAGGAGAGAAGTGGTAAAACAGATAGAGATATGGGAAAGATATATATATGGGAAGAGAAAGGGAGAAAGAGGTGGAGATAGAGAGATAAGATAGGGATAGGAGGAGCCAAGGAGGAAGAGAGATGGAGAGATATAGAGAGGGTAAGGAGATAGAGAGAGGAGGGAGAGAAATGGAGAGAGATAGGCAGAGAAGGAGAGAGAAAGAGAGAAAGAGGGAAAGATAGAGAGGAGGAAGAGAGGAGAAGAGAGGGGAGAGGGAAAAGAGATATAGGTAGAAGAGCCGAGAAAGAAGAGAGGAGGAGAGAGGGAGAGAGATTAATGTGAGAGAGGGAGAGAGAGAGAGGAAGATGGGGGAGAGGGAGAGATAGCCCTGAAAGAGATAGAGAGGTATAGATGGTGAGATAAAGTGATAGAGAGAGGAAGAGGGAGAGATAGAGAGGTATAGATGGTGAGATAAAGTGATAGAGAGCGAATTAGAGATAGATACATAAAAATGGAGAGAGGGAGAGAGAAGTAGGGAGAAATAGAGATATATGAGAAGAGAAGAAGAGAGATAGAGACATGATAGATATAACAATGATATAATTTATATATACCATTATATATACAAACATACACCATATTAAATATACTTTAATTTGTATTAAATAAAATATGAATTATTTATTAATTATATTTTGAATTATATTTATATGTTAATTTTTGCACTATATAATATGTATTATATTTATATGTTAAATTTTTGCACTATATATAATTATAGTAATTATTAATTATTAATTATAATCATTTTATGTATGTATTTAATAGTTTTATTAAAAAATATAATACATACTAGTAATAAGTATAATTATATTTTTATAATTTATTTTTTATTATACAATATATATATATATATATATTATGTATAATAATTATGTTAATATATACTTAGCTACATAGGATAAAGATGTTGTAATGTTAAAACCTAAATGTGTTCATTATTGGGATCTTGGCAGTAATTTTCATTTTAATAAACATACTCTAAAACCCTAGTCGAAACCTTATTTTTAGGTTGTAGCTCGCCAAATTGGAGAAGTAAAAGGTCAATTACCAGCAAGGAAGAGTTTGGAGGAGCAGAAACCAATTGCGGTAGGGAAATCAACAAAAAGATGGCAGGAAAAAAGTTGTTAATAAATAATTAAATGTGTAAAAAAATGAGACATTAATGAGTGTTTGTTGGCAATATATTGATCGTATGACGGCTACCTTGAAAACTAGAAACTACATTATTTACCGCCATAGCACTTGATTTTTTAGGTGAAAAGTAGTGGACGACATGAATTTTTTTACATGAAAAGTTGTGGATGGCATAAAAAAGCATTGAACGGGAAATCGAATGGTGAGCAAGCTTTCTATCGTCTCCACGCCTTCTAGAAAACGGTGAACTGTAGATTCTAAAATTTAGCTTGCTCTTCTTCATATTGGATACACCTTTGGCATAAATTAATATATATAGGCTTCTTGCTTTTTGCTAAAAAAAATAGTGAAATTTGTATTTTGATGTTAATTTTAAATTTTTATTTTTTAATTTTATTTTTTAAATCAAATTTCAAAATTTTGAATCAAATTATGTTTCAACAACACTAATTGTTGCAATACAATTGCAATTTCAAATCTTCAAATGGTACTCCATATAAATAAACACCTTTGAAGATATTCTAAAATAATAATACTAATGATAAATGATACCTCCCTTCCAAACAACATATAAATAGGAAGAACTCCAATAACAAACCACAAGTGGTTTTTATGAAATTATGGGTGAATAACATGGGCTAAAAGTGGTGCATAAATCTATTAGGATAACATGTTATTAACTATGAAATTTTATCTACTAACATTCGTATTTCCAACATCTTGGGAATGGATACTAGGTAGTTGAGATAATGTTTCGTTGATATTCTCTTTGTAACTTGTAATATTATTGTGGTGGCATTAACAAGGAAGTACCTTTGAAGATATTCTAACATAATACTATGTATAAATGATACCTCCCTTCCAAACAACATATAAATAGAAGAACCCAATAACAAACCACAAGTGGTTTTTATGAAATTATGGGTGAATAACATGGGCTAAAAGTGGTGCATAAATCTATTAGGATAACATGTTATTAACTATGAAATTTTATCTACTAACGTTCCTATTTCCAACATCTTGGGAATGGATACTAGGTAGTTGAGATAATGTTTCGTTGATATTCTCTTTGTAACTTGTAATATTATTGTGGTGGCACTAACAAGGAAGGTTACAATTGGCAAGAATTACAATTGTTGTCCATAAGCGTTATTGAGCATCTCTCATTCATCTCATGTTTGGGAGTTAGATTGGGAAGAGTGAAGAATCTTTGTATGACTAGTGAGGTCCACATTAATTGGTTGTTCCATTATGGAGTGCTAGACTTTGGAATGTTTACCTACCAAAGTAATAAGGGTATTTATGACATATAAGAAAGGTGGATGGAATTACATTTTATTCTTAAAAGATGTTCTTAATAAATGGCGCATTATATTTTTTAGTTGGATTTGGGTGCCTAGCTTTGGCCTATGGTTTTGATCCAATTTTGTAAACCATTGGTAGAAATGTTCTTGTTTTTGTTCGCTCCATATATTGGAGGCATGAGATAGAGGTTTTAATGATTTGCAAGTATTGTCACAATGCTAGAATTCTTTCAGGTTGAGGAGCGAAGTTGGATGTATTAGTGTAACATTTTGTTATTGAAATAATACAAACTTGTAGTCTCTTTGATGGTGGACTTTTCATTCAAAAGGGTTTTTCCACACACATCCAATGTTATGATTTTTATTTAATTAATTTGTTGATTTCAATTCTTGTTTTATACATGTTCTATTTTATATTTAATGGTTAATCGCATATACTTTATATCAAGTTAGTTGGATTTGTACACTTTATGCTTATACTATTGTTGTTATTATTCATTAGTTTTTTGAACATTTGGTATCAAAGCTAACAATTTCGATCAAAGAAAAATGCCTTTCTAGAAGTGTTGTGAGGTTTATTCTTTCAATTGGATTACTTGGTTGAAGCCATGGCTAACACATCTGATCAAATATTAAGAAGTTTAATGGTTCTAGGTATGAGTTGTGGAAGTTGAAATAGTAGGATCTTGTAAAAAATGGATTAATGGAGAGCACTTACAAAGAAGGTGAAGCAAGTGGATGTGTCTAGTAGAGATTGGACAAGGATGGATAAGAATGCACAAGGAACCATTGAATTGTATCTTTTGTATATTTCATCCTCTTGAATATCTTAGAGGAGGTACAATATATAACTTGTGGAAGAGGATAGGTGATATCTATCAAACAAAGATTCTTGTTAATAAGTTTTATTTGAAAAAAAACCTTTGTTATTTAAAAAATGAAAGAGGGTGTCTCTATTACTAAACATTTAAAAAAAATATATTTAATTTTGAGTCAAGTGGGTTCTATTGATATTAAGTTAGATGAGGAAGATAAGTGTTTTTTTTATCTGTAGGAAGATAAGTGTATTTTATTACTTTTTTATTTGCTTATATCTTGGAGAACTTAATCATCACTCTAAGTGGCTCTATGATAGATTAAAAATTGGATGTCATTGTTGTTACTTTGGTTAGCGAAGAGATGGGGAGAAAGTCCATACATGAGATCTTGAAAGACGCATTACATGATCAATAAAGCCACAACAACAAAGGTAAGTCTAAAGGCACTCCATTTTGTTATTTACTTCATTTAGAAGATGTTATATGGTGCATCGTAAGTTGGTCAACATGCATACTCTACTTTGCAACTCCTTTCTTAGATGCTCCAATGCACATTGCAATATTATTATAGAATCTCTTACGCATCTTATACTACATGAGATTCTCTTATATATCTTCATGACATAAATTATCTTATACGCATTATAGAGCACGTTACACATGGTGATGCCACCTCAAAGTGGGATGCACTTTTCCACAAGGGTACAATAAATAAATATAAATTAATTAATAAATTAAACATTAGATTGCAAGGTGTGTGACAATTGAACTCAAAATTCTCCCATTTTTGCATA
>VDFB02135626.1:180574-199434 GCA_007258455.2 Sequoia sempervirens | reverse complement strand
ATAAGTTGTGCATTCCATGACGAAGTGCAATTTCGTCTCCACCACCCCCTTATTGTAGAATACACAAGTTCTTTCTTCCCAAGTTTCCTTAGGTAACTTCCATCTACCGGTCTCACACCTAAGATGATGTGATCCCGTCCTCAGCTGTGCATCTAACACCCTCGCTTTTCCTTTAATAGCAGCCCCTAAATAGGTTTTTTCACCATGATCCTTTGTCAGGTTAAACTCTTTAACGTAGTATGTTTTTTTTTGCCCAATCTGATTTGACCACATGGCAGTCCTAAATTTTTTCCTCACATAATTTTTTATTTCACTATTGGTACTAGGATACTCCTATAACTTGATGTCCCACTTGTTCAACCACTTGTTGTCCTGCTTCATCCAGGTTTTCTTTCTATGATCTAGCGTCTCCTCCATAACCGTTTTGGGCCATCGATGATTGTCCATGTTTTCAACCTTCTTAAGATAACTTATCAACCTTCTTTAGATAACTTATCAACCGGGTTATCATTGATGCCTCTAAGGGAAAATCCCTCGCTTCAGCTAAAAGAATTTCATATGGGACCGTGGCTTTAACTTTGAGATTGCTTGTTATTAGGTGTTTTTTTATTCTTTCTATTTGTCTCCAACTGCACTTTGACATATTGCTTCCCCACACTTCACACCCATAAAGTACAACCGGTGTGACAAGGAAGATAGTCAAATGGCAAGATAGTCTACCATTCACAATCTACTTAAACACTTATGTGTATGTTTTTAGGTAGGGTTTTATAATCTATATTGTCGTAGTATTTTAGTTCACGGGCATTTTGTCTATGTCTTAAATCATTCCCCATTTCTTATTCTTTTTCTCATAATTTTCTAAAATATATATATGTGATATTTTACAACAAAAATTTATATTTTGTTAGTTATTGAAAGACAATAATTTAAAGAAAATTTCTTGAAAAGTTTGTTATGTTGTAAAGACAAGATATTTTACTTTCAAATTGGCATAATTAGCCAAGTACTTGAGAAGGTTATGTAGTTATGAGTTGCATTCATATGCTTCTTATCATTTTATGCTCTAGTAAGCTTACGTTTAATTGGTTGAATTCTGCTTACATTAGGAGATGATCCTTTCTAAAGTTGAAGGAGATTAAGATATTTGATACAATTTTATTTTATTTAGGGTTTTGCAAATTATAATTTTGAGGTTTCAAAACTTTGTGTTTGATGTGGGCTTTTGCAATGTAGGTTATATGGTATGTAAAAAGCTAAGACAAGGAGGATTTGGAAAGAGGCTTTAGAAGACCTCAAAGGGCTTGACCAAATACAAGTTATTCTAGCTCTTGTTCCATTAATTTTCCAAACTCTAAATATGGATTGATTAGGGTTAATCAAAGCTTGGTTGTTTGTCTTTGCTCTTCTTAGTATTTTACCATGATGAAAGTGAATTTTATCATAATGAACTAGTGTCGATATGCTTCAAACCAACCATACAAAATAACTATAGAAATATGTTACAATAAAATTTTAAATATAAATGAAAATTTTATTAATCTAACTTAAACTCTACTTCTTCAAATTTTATACATGGAAAATTTACACAAATTATTCTCAATATTTTCAAATATTTCATTAAGCCATTCTTATTAAAAGGGGTCTTGAAGAAACTCAAAATTTTAGAAATAAAAAATACTACACAATGAAATCCAAGAAAATCATATAATTTATGTATTTGTGAAAATATCAAATCTTTAAATATTATCAAGCATTGTCTTTAGATCATCAAATCTACTAACCTACAATTATTGATTGTGTCTGATTTTATTAATACTTGAGTAATGATATCAACATCTACACAATAGTCCTTTCAAGTAAAGATATTAATTTTCAAGTAAATCAACTTACCAATATAATATGGAATTTTTCTTTCTAACATATTTCATCTCAAATATATAATTATTTTTTCCATTTTTGAAGCTTTATTGTTGTCTTTAGGATAAACTTATGCAAGCTATTCAATGTGTATATTTTCTTGTCTTAGATGAAGATGGTATATTTTAAGGTTGGAAAAAAGAAATAAAACCACATTACATTTTACTTTTTTATTTTTAGATCTTATTTTTGCCTCGAAAATAATTTAAATATTTAAACTATGTCATATTTTATCATTGATTTCAATGAAATTATATCCAAGCTAATAGATTGAAAAAATTAGCAATCATTTACAATCTAAATAATTTATATTAAGAAGAGAAAAAAATTATTGAACTCCTTGTCCTAAGAAAATTCAATTATTGGGTTAATTATTTTCAATTTAATCTCTCTCACTCAAATATAATTCAAATATAGTAGGATGCATTGTGAGGGAGTGTGAGGTTTGGGTAAAATTCGTGATGATTTACTTAATATTGATCCTTAAAACTTACACTTCACAAGAACAACCTTATGGGAAGTTTAGTGGATGGGGAATCAATTGTGCTCCATTGGAAAACCTCCAAGATTTTAGAAGTTGACTCTTCATTCTTGATTGGAGGAGGAAAAGGGGAAGAGGAAAAGAAATAAGAAAATCTAACCTAAGGTAATGTGCCAAAGCTTTTACAATATTTCAAATCTCTCTTTCAAATAACGGAAGCACAAGACTCCAAAGAAATGAGCATAGAGTGTCACAAACTCTTCATTGTTGAAAAGAGAATGAAATGCTTAAGGCCAAGTAGGCATAGAGCATAGCATTCAGATCTTTTCGTGAGAAGCACCCACTGAGGCTCACTGGAGTATGGTGCAACCTGATTATTCTACTAAAACCTTTAACCCTCACAAATCTTACTCATCAACAAGCATAATATGAGAGCTAACCATAAATCGTTGTAGAAAATGAAAGAGTACAAGACATTATTCAATTAATTTGTAACCTTATGCTAGAAACCATAAAAGCTAAAACTTACAACAATCAGTCATTAACTTCCATTCATAAATGACACAGATCATTAAAGTTATCATAAACAAAAATAAAATACATAATAAAGGCAATCCGGGCATAATCCGATATGTTTTGCTTTCTATTAATCAATTAGAAGAACACAAAATGTTAAGGTCTATAAAATAAGATTTTCCACTGATTCTCTGAGTACTCCTTTTATAAAAGATGGTGAACAACTACTTTCAAAAATCATGAACCTCTTTTACAAAATGCCCACAGGCTTATATAAAGCAACCTCCTCAGGCATAAGAAATGAAAATGCAACTAAAAAGATTCCTTCCATGACTTGTCACCTATGAATCATCATCATGGTGATCGTTGCAACTGCTTCCTTGATAATCATTGTGCTTCTAATTGTGCGGTCGCACTTCCACTTGGATGGTCAATCATTTCTATTGTAACTACCTAGGTTAGTGGGCTCTAAGTTCTTTAGTGTGTGCATCTTCAAGCTTCAACAGGTGGCACCCTCTAACGCCTTTCTATTACTGGAATAACCAATAGCGCGCTTTTAACTCTCCTTCGAGCTCAAAATATGTTTAGGCTTTTGTCCAGCTGACAAGTGGCACCTTCTAACGCTCATCTGCTTCCTTTCACTTTTCCCCTTAAGAATTTCACATCCCGGACATGTGGCATGTAGGCAGAGTTTGTTAAGGCTTTTCATCATGTTGCCTTCAAGAACTTATGTGGTGCCAACATGTGGTGCCCTCCACTTTCAAATGCCTTAGTGAATAAAAGCCTTTAAAAATATCACGTGAGGGCATCATGCGGTGCCCCCGTGCGCCTTTTCAAGAATGAGAGGCCATGGTCTCACTAGAAATTATGCCCTGCTAACACATGTTGACCTCTGAGAGTCGATAAGCAAAGAATTTATATAAATTTGTGGGCTGCTAGAAACAAGCCGAAATTGAAAGGAAGGTTGTCGAACATCTCAAAACATGAATAAATTGCAATGTGATAATTTGTAATGAAAATAGCTCAATCTTGAGCTATAAGAGATTTAATCTATAGTCTTGGTCACTTTTGCGGGGGCCTTTGCTTGCGGAGGCATGAACTCAAAAACTCCAATTTCACATCGAAAATGAAAGGCAAAAAAGAAGAACGCATAGCTCATAGCTTGGGGAGCACAAATTGCAAAGGTGCCCAATCTGCCTCCAAGGGTTGTGCCTACGCTTGCAATTCCTCGAATGCCTAGTATAAATCAATCATCTCTTTGAAAGAGATACCACTCAATGTTGTCAATGCAGACTCCATAAGAAAATTGAGTTGCACTAGAGGATGCAAAATATTCTCAATCTCTACAATGCTCGGTGATTGACTCAAGACTTGGAAGACTAATTGATCCTGTTGCTTATTGTCTAATAATTGCTTGATCTAGTCCTAAATCAAAACTATTTCATCTGACAGAAAAGGGGATGGAAGCCCCGATTAGACTAACCCCTTAAAATTCTCTCATTTCCCTTACCTTGAGATCTAAGGCACAGTGGCACTTCTTACCCCATTGGGTTGCCTTATTATAATTAATGAATTCAATGGCCCTCTTTGCAGCCACTCTTCTATCTCTGATCCTTGCAACTACTAGGGCATCATCCAATGCCTTGTACAGTTTCCCTATTAAGAGCTCCAACTCTATTACCTTGGGAGTGATAAACTATAAAATTTGTTCAACAACAAGGTTGACCCTTACACTCCATTCTTGTGCATCTACCATGAACTTTAGGGTTGGACGTATAGATTTTACCACATCTCTTTTTTCTCCCAATAAGATATATATAATTGTTGTAGCAAAGGGAGAAAATTGGCTTGTTGCATTGGATTTGCGGGCACATCCTACAATTGTTGGATTTATGAATCCTTATTCTTGATTTCTTCTTGTAATTTATGGATTTTATCCAAAGAATTTGAATTCCCAAGGAGCAATTGCGCCAACTCTTGATCTTGCGCTTGCAAGGCGAACTCTACAGTCTATTTTTCCCACTTCTCTGAATTCATCAAAACCTGAGCCTCATGGAGCCCAGTTTGGAACTATGCTTCCTTTTGTTGCAACTCTTGTTGGTCTTGCACCTGCATCCCTAAAGCATCAGAGATCTACTACTGGATCTTAGCCATCTCCATTTTCTCATGGAGTTATTTCTCTACCAACTCCTTTGTATTCTTTTCATTTATGGCTTGAGATTGGGCATCATCCAACTCCTTTTGGAATCTGTCCTTCTCCATGTTCTGATGTAGCTTCTCCTTCCAACTTTTAGCATCAAAGAGGTTTTTATGTGCTTGTGCCAATTCTTGCTCCTTGGCTTGTAGCTTGAATTTTAGGTCTTCCTTCTCCTTTGTCTCTATATTAATTTGGGCCAATGCATATCCTAGCTCAGTCTAGAGCTTAGCCTTCTCTACTTGATTTGCTTGGAATGCTACCAAAGTTTTATCCTATAACTCCTTCCTCAAGTGGGCGATATCTGCATCTTTTCCTTTAGCCTTTGCCTTCAACCTGTCCACTGTGACCTTGAATTTCTCCAATTCTTCTTTTTTCTCCATGTGTCAGTCTTGTTTCAAGTAGTCAGTTGTTACTACCTTATGTGTTTCTTCCATAAGACCTAGCTTATTGTGTGGATGGGTGTTGCTCGGGTTAAGGCCTAATGCCTGGATATCATAGTCTCGGGATTGCATCTGGCCCTCATACTTGGAGACTAGAGGAGTCATTTCTACAATCATTAAATTCTTCTAATTTTCATCAAAATTTGTTTCTATTTTTAGGGTAGTTGTAGGTAGAGCTTATTTTTCTTTCCTATTTTGCATCTTGTCCTCTTGAGATTTCTTCCATAAATCTATTTGGGTGTAATAATCCATAGGAGACTGAATGCATTGTCTGACAAATGTGATGTTGATGAGTAGATTGAAAGGGATAGGAACAAGGGAGGTCCCTGCTCATTCTCCTAATGGAGAAACCATTGGAAATCTTAGTGTCACAAGAGAGAAAGGTGGAATGCCTTGCAATGTTACATAGGACGTAGGGTGCTTGGATATACCAAAGGGGCCATGAAAAGTGAAGGAATCACCAAGATAGTGAAAGGCAGGAGTGAAGAGAGCAGGTGGATGATAGATTTTTAATAAGAGCCTATGCAGTTGATGAAGCAATCGTGATAGTAGGCGTGAAGGTGGAAGTTGTCACAATATTAGGGAAAGGAGGCTACAAAATAATGGAGATGATAGTAGCAATCATAGAGGAGGGTGCAGAAGGCATTACTTTCACAACAACAACCATAAAAGCGACCACAAACATAGACAAAGGAGGGAGTGAAAGAAAAATGAGGGGAACCAATGACTAAGAAGAAGAGAGAATAGGGGGAGAGAAACTTACTCACGTCATGGAGACAACCGGTGGTTCTGTGACAAAAGTCACGTCTTCTTCTTCTTCTTGGACATTTTCCAAGTCCAAATTTTTCCCTCTTGCTTTCTTCATGGGAGGCGTGTCGAGTGAAATGGACCCCTCCCCTTCAAAACCTGATAAGCCTTGAGCTCCTTGATCATGTGGCTTCCTTTTGAGGGTTTGGGTTCACAACTACCTAATTGTTGTACTTGTCGCAAAAGCTTGTTGTGGCATTTTTTTTGTCAATGTTCTTTCTTTTGTTTTCTAAATCCTTTCCTCTCTATTGCGATGGTGAGGTAGATTCCTCCGCTTCTAATTCTACATGTTCACCATTCCATCTATCGTCAAATCTTCTACAAAAGGGATAGCATCATAATTAGAGTTCAAATCATGTATCTCTTACCGATATACCTAAAAATTGGTGATCTTTTCCTCACTCCAACCCATTTGCATCAACTTCATTTTCATAACTTTATGGATCTCGACAATCAAGTTTTCCTTTGCCACAACTTTATAGAAGGAAAGCCATGGTGGTCTACCACTAGATGGCACAAATAAAAAGTCAACACAGAAATATGGAATAACTACTTCTGGATTGTGTCTATGATCCTAGTATGACTGTGGGGTATGGGTCAAAGAGATTCCCATGCTTTGTAAACAACCATTTGGATCATAATTCCAATAGTCACAAATAATGCCCAAGCCCAGTTGAGTCAGTTTGGCCACCAATAGAACATCTGCATTTCTCTTTTGTAATGTGACCTCACCCCGTGTGATTGGGGGTTTATAAACTACAATTTTTCTCCTTCCCACCCCAAATGTATTATCAATGATTGATAATTGTCAAACCATTTCAATGGTGAGAGTTCTATTTGTTACACAAGTAGGCAATGCAAAAGGCTCCTTTTTTGAACCCATGCATTCGCACAAAGTTGAAATCTACTCCACCAAAATAATCACATGGATGTCGACTATCCCTCATCCATGCAACATGATATTTTGTAAGTCTAGCAAGGGCATCTTGCTGGTTCAATTTTTGGAGAGCTGGGGTTAAAAATAGGTTAGAAAAAGCATAGTAATCATGCATAGCAAAAAGCACATGGGTCCATACAATGACTAAATTCCTCATGTTCGACGGTGATGTGTAATGGAATGTATCCATGGAAATGCTCAAAATTTTGGTGCAAAAGCATATGTGCAAGAAAAGAAGAGTACCTGAATTTGTAAGATTTGTCATAACTTTGCAATTGCTTGTATATATTTCCTGCAATGATGTTTGTGAACTCATACCAAAAAGGTTGCTTTTTCTTTCTAAGTTTGAAACCCAAACCCATTTGAAATGCTTCCACATTATCATCTTGGTCCTGACTACAAATGAATGTGAGCATTGAGAAGATGTCCTATAGGTTCAAATAAAAGTTTTCGAGACCTATGGGAATTTAGGCAGCTCTTCCTGCTACTTGTCCTTTTTCATCTCATAATTGTATAAAGTGAGTTGATCATTCCTTGTTTCCCAATAATATTCTAGCTTCTTCCTTGAAAATACTTATGCCACCTCTTGGTCAAACGGGACACATAACATATCCTTGATAGCTTCCACACTTATGATAACTTTCAAATATTTTCCTTGAATGAGCCCAACATGCAGATCAAAATTCATCTGAAAAGCATCCACCAGTCAAGGCATGGATGCACCAAGGGTAGCATATATTATGGGAGACTACAATGCCATAGTCGAATACCCAGAGTTTCAAGGTCTCTCTCCTTTATTTTATTTTGCATCCTCACTAAACCACCTTCGCAGAGCCCCTTGGGGTTAGTATGAAATTCTAGGTCATGGATATCATCAGTGAAATCCAAGACCAGAGTTGAGTCCGTGTGGTTTGTCTGCTTTAGGAATTGGGTGTGTGAACACTGGCTTAGGAAATATTAGGGCCGAGAAGTAGGATTTGTCACCAAATACGTCGGTAAAGAAAGATGGAGCCAACGCTTCTTCAACACGAATATCAGAGGATGTCCCTTCAACTACCATTGCTTCAAATTTCTTGGAAACTATCTGTTACTTGCTTATTTTGATGTTTTTACACTGTGAACTCTCAACTTCACCAAAATTCACACTTGAAAAATTCTTTGTAACTCGCTTCTTTCTCGCTCTATGCTATGTTTTTCTTCTACTCATGGTGATAATACAAATGACTTAGGAAAAAGTGTTTAACTATTGCCATCAAGACCACTTGTGTGAATTTAATTTCATCCTTTTGGGAAAACACAACTTATTGATGAAAAGGGGGGAAGGTACAACTCATTACGTCAGATTTTTGAGAAATATAGCATTGAGAAGACATCTTGCATTAAAAGTGGCTTGAAGGAAACTAAATTAGGGGCCTTTCTCATGATTGCATCAAGAAGGATGTGTCAAGGTGGCAAGACACTTAGAAAAAAGTTGAATGGTTTATGCACACACTACATCCTGAATTAATTGCTCAAGGCCTTCAAACCCAACCTCGTACAATTTTCACACATCGGATTCCCCACTTGATAAGTTTTCTATATCGCCATATAGGCAAGCATCTAATTTCACTCGCGTGGCTCTTGCCTGAATTTTCTATAAATTGGTCTCAAGCTTAATCCGTAAATCATTCCAAGCTTAAAGAAAGCTCATTTATACTATAGGTAGGTGATCATAGATACTTCCGTTAGGCTAGTTAGCAAGAAGTTCCAATTGGATTTTTTAGGAGAAGTGTTAGACCATAGGATAAATAAAATGACCAAGATGAAGACTCATTTGGTCATAGCTATTTCCAAGTGGGTCCTAGGGGAGGACTTCCTTTCTAAAGCTAATCGGTATAGAGTAAATACTAATAGTGTATCTAGATTTTTAGCATCTCCCTTTGACTTGAATGAGTCAAATTTCCTGCATTATAGAGCTCACCAAAGCTCTTTTTAGCAAATATTATCTGGTGGGGCTGGAAGAGATCATAGATGTAGTGGTTTTAGGATTAGGAATCCCCACTGCCATGGACCTGAGATGATTTTTCGATGATGGTGAGGTGATGTCATCACTCCCTTTTCTTTCTAGTTTTTGAACAACCACGGTGGAGCAACACTATGGGAAGTCAACCCTTGCTTGTGCCTTTCTACTAAAGGTGATGGAAGTAGAGCCCATCAATGTTTAGTGGTACACGATTTTTCAAGACCTCGTGTACCCTACTCAACCTGCGGTAGGTGAAAATGTTGATGAAGCATGACTACTCGAAAACATTCTCTTTTTGTATTATTTCTCCTCCTTTTGTTTGTGTAAATGTAGGCCTAAGTGCCTAATACTATATTGTAAATGATTTTCAAATATAAATGAATATAGCCTTTTGCATTTTGTGTGTAATCTCCTTTGGAAAAAAATTGCACTTTACAGTTTTTACATATGGTACAAAATTTACAAAATTCACATAATTTGCAAAGAAAAGTCTTATAAGAGGAGGAATTAATTAGAAAACTTTAAATGGATCTCATTCACTAGAATCTCAAGGGTGTTTCCTTCTACTTCTTCTAACTCAAAATATTTACTCTCTTTGCATTTGGAAACACGAAACGGTCCATCCCATAAAGCACCAAATTTTGCATCTTGACCGGGCTTAGTGGCATTCTCGTTGTATTTTAAAACCAAGTCACCTTCTCTGAATGCAAGGTCATACGCCTTCTTATTGAACCATCACTTGAAAATCTATTGGTGGTTTGTCAAGGCATCATAATCCTTCTCTCAAGATTCTTAGACATTAAGCAATTCCACAAACCTTACTTCCATGTCGCCATTCTCCTCAACTTCTAGGTACTTAAGCAATTGAAGCATTGGGATCTCCATAGAGATGGGCAACACTACATCCTTCTGTATACCAATTCATAAAGTGAGGCTTTCAAACTTGCTTCAAAGTAATTCGATCAACCCATAATCTTGCTTGTAAGTGCCTATGCCATTCTTTTTGGTGATCTACACCTATTCGCTTGATCAATTGAATTAGATTTTTGTTTGTGGATTTCACAAGCCTATTCCCTTGCAAATAATAGTTCGATGAAGTCTTGAGAAAGACTCCATGCTTTAATGTGAATTCATACATATTGGATCCTACAAAGGCCTATGCATTATCAGAAATTATGGTTTTGGGAGAGCCAAACCTTGCCACTAATTCTTTGAGGAAATTCACAAATTTGTTTTTGGTGGTGTTCTTCAATGGTATTTCCTCTGTCCATCTAGTAAAATAATCTATTGCGGTTAAGATCCATTTGTGTCCTGAGTTGGAAATCAGGTTGATCATCCCAATGAATTCTAGGCTCCACTATGAAAATGGCTCATCAACCATGATTAGACTTAGGGGCATGGGAAAATTCTTGTGTTTCCCAATGAAGAACTGATAGTTGTGGCATCTCTTGACCAAACAATGGCAATCAGTGAATAGAGTAGGCATGAAGTATCCAACGCGTATGATCTTCAAGGCGGCGGTCTTTGCTAACAAATGGCCACTTGCAGGGTTGTTGTGAAACTCTTCTAAGATTTATTTTGCTTGCTCTTTGTGCACGCAATGGAGGAGAACGTCATCAAAATTTATTTTAAAAAGAATGCCTTTAACTATGGCATATCCAGTGCCCTGCAGTCTATAAAATCTCCTTTTATATGAAGGGACACCAGCCAAGTACCTTCCAGTTTGCATGAAATTGATTCTATTCGCGATCCAATCCCTCGTGGATTCAAATTGGTTAACTAAGACCAATTCTAGGGATTCTTCTTCTGCCAGAGCTTCATTTTCCTTCGCTAGATACTCACATAGTCCCTTCCCATGAATTACCTTGTTGACCAGCTTCCACATCATATTCAAGGATCTTTTTGATCTGATTGGCCCTTTTAAAATTGTAATCTCTCCTTCCATTATGTATTCTTGCACAACTGAATATGCGACATATATCATCACTTTGTTGCTTTTTATCAAGTGTCAAAACTTCTTGAGACCTTTGACAATGGGGAAAGCCTATTTTCCCACAAAGTTATATTTGGATTCATATCCCTTTAGGGTCCTTGAGTGGAATGTGATGGGATGTTCTCCCTTCCCTTCTTCATCTTTCTCCGTTAGCACTGTCTCTTTACTGTGCTCGCCTTCTTACACGTACATAATGAAATCTTTGGAAAATTTCAAATTCACCGGCATCAGAGCTGAGGGGGTAGCTTCCTTGATCTTTTCAAATTCTACTCTCCCTTCCGGAGTCCATTTGAAGGCTTGATCCTTCTTCAACATGAGAGTTATGGGTCTAACTAATCCAACAAAATCTGATATGAATCTGTTAATGAAGTTTATCTTCCCAAGGAAATATTGCACTCCATTCTTATTTACCGGTAGGGGTAGCTCTTTAATATCTTTCACTCTTTAAAAATTTGATGGAAAACACTTCTTTGGAAACAACCTACCCTAATAGCTTACCCTGCGGGACTCCGAACACACATTTTTTAGGGTTCAAGGAGATCCTGAACTCTCGACACTTCTAGAAAACTTTCTCCAAATGATCGAAATGATCTTCCTTTGACTTTGAAAATACCATGAGGTCATTTAGATAGATAAGTATGATCATATTTATTAAATATTTGAAAGCAATATACATCATGCACTGGAAGGTAGCTTTGACATTTGAGAGGTCGAATGACATCTTTACAAATGTAAATGTTCCCCACTTCATGGTGAATGTTGTTTAATGTTGGTCTTCTTCTTTAACCTAGACTTGATTATAACCCAAAAAACCATCATGCAATGAAAACATCTTGGATCTTGTGATTGTTTGGAGGATTTAATCCATAGAGGGCAATGTATAATGATCTTTTAAGGATGCTCTATTCAAATCCTATAAGTTTTCACATAGACAAATATCTCCATTATTTTTTTGAATAGGGACCAAGTTCGAGACCCAGGTGGAATGCTTAATTGGGTATATGATTTGAGATTCTATGAGTTTTTTTAGCTCTTGATCCATGAGCGACTCTACTCTTGAGTTGAACTACCTCTACTTTTGGCAGATAGGTTTAGCTACTTCAACTAGCTCAATAGTATGCTAAATGGTGTCACAATCATATCCCTTGAGATCATCATAGGTCCATGCCACTACTCTGTCATACTTCTCACAAAAGGATATCAATCTGTCTTTATCCCTTTGTGGGACATCTTTTCCTACCTTTAGCATTTTGTCATTTTTTATGTCAAGATTAGTATAATCTCCTTTATTTGTGAAAAACCTTCTTTTATCATTCCTTGCATCTTCACAGTCAAATAGGTTCTCCAAGGCGATTATCCCTTTCAAAAGCTTATTGCTATTCAATTGAATGATCTGATCTTTGTAGGTTTCTTTGATTTTAGGCTATAATTGCTCCAAAAATTCACCATATTTTTGAATGAACATGGTGATCTAAGCATCACTCTTAAACACTTACCAATTTTGTTTGTTATCCGAAATAGTTGGCTTAACAATGACCCAAACTGAATGATTATTGGTTAGCAGGTCTATCACCAAATCAAACTGAGAGCTAATTGTTTCCAACCAGTCTAATTCAACATTCTGGTTCGGAGGGGTCACTTGGATGTTAAAAGAACCAAGTGCTATAATCTATGTTGATAAGAATGTATGCACATATTCTTCGTGATTGAGGTGCCTCACACTTGCTTGGTTACTAGCTTCAAATCTCTGAAGACTTTTAGCTATTTGATTCCCATTCACTCTATAAGGCTCAATCCTCAAACTAGGCCTTCATACTCAACTTCATTATTCCTACAAGCAGATTGAAAATATAAATCTGTAAGATTTCTCTCTTTTATTGGAGAAGTTAGGCAAACATCTTCTCTTGAACCAACTTTGCATCTCACACCATCAAAATGCAAGGTCCAAATATCAGAATCATGATTGTGACAAGCTTTAGGATCGTCCTGAATCTTACTCACTTGAGGAATGACTTGACTCTTATAATATATCACATAAGTTCCCAAACCAGTAGCATAAAATTTTCCAAAAGGATCACTCTCCATGTACTGGTTCAGAAGGACCTCTTCTTCAACACTTCTATTTTTGGCTTCTTCATCTTCCAAGATATCTATGTAGTACATCTCATTTTATGTGAAGGAAGTGTATTTCACCTTAAAATTCATCAAAGCTTCATCCACTATGTGCTCAAGGTGTAAAGGTTCTAACAACACTTTCATTTTAGCTCCATGCTTTGTCCTTGAGATGAGATGTGACCAATCTGAGGATAGATATCCTTCGATATTGGTTGTGAAGTCCTATGAAAAACATAACTCGAAGACAAGAAGAATATCTATTACCACCACTTCCTGAAGAACAATGATGTTAGGACAAGAATATAAGGTCAAAGGAATCTTTTTAATTAGGCTTATGGTTTGTACCTTCTTCCCATCTAACTACACGACTCTCCTTTCTAGGGGTTCATATTCTAGTTTCAAAGCATCAATAATTTTCTTAGGCATGATAATGGTACTAGCATCAGAATCGATCATGGAATTATGCAATAGTTTATCTCCTACAATTAGAAAAAGAAGGGAGTGGGTTTTGGTTTCCCTAACTCTTCCTTCGCAGCCTCTTCTTGGGCATTCATGAACATTGCAAATTTCTATCCTTGCATTGTAGTATTTGGTCCTTTACTTTTTTCTTGAGTGTGCTCCAGAGTTAGCCCAACTTGCATTGGTCTTTCACAACCCTCTATGGCCTCCTACAATAGAGGATTTTATTCCAGGATAGCTAGAATGTCCCATAGAGACACATTAGCGGGAGCCTTCTTTAATTGTTTGACCACGTTCAGTGATTCAAGTGACGGTATCTTTGGCTTGTAGTAGAATGCTTCTTTTGGATTTTTAAAGGGTTGAATCACTATGGGAAAACCAACAATCTTCTCCAAAGTTGCTTTAGGCGGCTGCACTTGAGGTACAGGCTCCTTGATGAACCCCTACTTAGAGTGGGTGTTATAATCTAATTGGACTTGTGGATTCTTCAACGTTGAATCCTCATTAGTAAACAACACATCCTCATCCTCCATCCAAGAGAAGAGTGCATGATCTAGGAAAATTTATATTTCTTGCTCAAGGGACATACCTTGCATCTAAGTTGTGAGCATGGCACTCTCTACTTTGAGAGATTGGTAAGTGTATACTTTTGCATCTAGTGAGATGCCCTGGCTTCTTTGCTTTGCCACTTTCTGCTAGAGATTACCTCTCAGACAATTTTGAGGTATGTGTGCATCATTATACAGAAAACACTAGGCATTTGTGTCATCCACCAAATTATTCTAGCCTACAACTAGGTCTTTATAAGGATTAGACGGTATGGTATCTAGTGGAGTGTGAAAGTATGTAAAAGTATAAAGTTGTGTCACACTTTCGGCCAACTTATCAACACAAGTGAATTTTAGTAAATTTATAACTAAAAATTAATTTTGGTCAAACATATGATTTAATAAGATTCATTCTAGATAAGTTAAATATGTCCACAATTTTTCCAACTAAAATTATTGGCTAAATGCGTATGTAGCACCACTTTGAGGCCAATTTACTAAAAAAAGGAAATTATTTGAAAAATTTAATCTTTCAACAACTCCTACTCATATAAATAACATTCTTTTTTAAATGTAAAAATACCCTTTTGTAGATCCATAAGTGTAGTTTTCAAATATATATTTATTTTAATAGTTCAATTATTATTATGTTTTATTTTTATTTTTTACTAAAAGTAGGTTATCAACACAAAGATATTAGGATGATTACCATGTCAAGAAAAATACTAAAACTTATTAAAAAAATAAAAAAATATGATGCCTAAAACTTATTAAAAAAAATAAAAATATGATGCCCTAGATAAAAGAATCTAGATTAAGATAATATAATTTATTTTCTATTTTAGATAAATATTTAATATAAAATTTGACGTTGAGTGGAAAAAAATGTGTTTTAATACACACAGATTTAAATATTTATTCAAAAATATATATTTATTAAAATCGCAAAAAAAATATATCCATGCCCTAAAGTTTGATGTTATAATATACACAAAAAATTTGAAGGAAAAAAAATAAAAATTTACTATATAAAGCTTGGCGTTTCATGTAACGTCATTTTTCAACATTTTATCAGCAACTAAATTATAGTGTTAATTTATAAAAAAAACTACATTCAAATATTTTTTAATTTTGTCAAAAAATACAAACATAAAATATACTAAAAAGTACACATTTTATTATTTTACATCATTTCGAAATTCAAAACATATATGCTACTTTCTAGTGATTCAAGTTTAAAAGTTAGATCCGTGTTGGCCATTTCCTTTATAAAAGTGTGATATAGCTTTGTACTTTTTCAGAGTTTGATTTGGTTCGAGGGTTGTGATTGGTTATTTACTTTAGCACCTCATTGATACTAATTGTGTTGAAATGGTGGCCTCTCTCCTTGATAGCCTTGAAAGGGGGGTCTTGGAGGTGTCGCTTGTTGACGCTTTATATTAATAATCTCATTGGAGAAGCTCTGCAATAGGTTCTTCATGTCATTTACCTCCACGACTAATGAAGAGGAAGAAGAGATGCTCACCTCCACATTAGGGTACACATACATAGAAGTTGGAGGTACAAAAGAATTGCTAGGAGTGGCTTCTTCTTGAGACCGAGCTGATATTTCTAGGAACATTGGCATAAGCAGTCTAGGTGAGAGTTTTTTGGCATCAATTAAGTTATTTTCAACTCTCATTGCTAAATCATATGCATTTAGCAGAGTGTTACCTCCAAGCGATTGGATCATGAACGCTATGTCAAAATTGAAAGCCTTCAAATAGAAAACAAACACCATATCTACTAGGGGCTGAGCTGTAACAAAGATCCTCTACCAGGTCTTGTGGAACCTTGTATTGAAGTCTGTAATGGCCTCTTACGGTGCTCTTTTTATTGTTATCAACTGCTGCAACTGTAAGGCCTTTCTAATCTTTAGTCAACTTGGTGTATGAGTAGACACACAATTCAAAGAATAGGTTCCTAACTAAATAATTCACCAAACCCTCGCAAAGGCTTCGTTTAATTATCGACCAAGACTTTGTAAGGTTTTGATGATGTTGGCATTGTATGTGCACTTATGGACTCTACATAGCTTATATCAATGAGTATAGGTAGTTTACACATGTACAAAAAGTAGTAAAGGTTGGAAAAAGGAAATAAAGCGTTAACTTGCAAAACAAGGGAAATAACTTAATCTGTTACTTATTTTATGGGTACCTTTGACTTAGTACTATAATTGTTAACTACTAAATTTGAACTTTGTAATTAATTGACACTACTAACTCTGACTTCTAACTGCTTAACTTCTTCAGAGACTAACTTAATGTGTTGTTATAGAATGCAATTTGAATGCTATAAAATATCATTCAAATGCATATAATTGATAATTATATTAAATGAGTTCAATAATATAACATCTAGTTTGATAAGAAAAAACAAGGTGGGTTGGTAGTACCTTGAGTGGCCCTTGCTCGAGTTGCTATGCCCACAGAGGAAAATCAAATATGTACACTACTGGATCAACCAATCATGAAGTACATATCTATTACAACTTGATTAACAAAAAAACTAAAAATGAAGTATTGTCTGATAAAACAAAAATTGGAACTAGCAACTAATCCTGAACTAGATTTTCTCCTCAACCACTGATCCCAATATATAGGCACGAGAGGAGTTTTATTCACACGAGGACTAAAAATAGAATTTAAATGCATATATCCACTCTACCTCAAGAATAGGGAGAAGACTAGTCTTGTAATTGAAAACCATAATTGAAATAGATAGAAGAAGAGAAGTAAATATAAAACTCTGCCCTAAAGGTTTGATAGAGACGTGCTCCTCAAAAATTGTCACGTCATGGCTTTCCTTATCAATGTAGAATTCTTCATCATGTCTTCTTATTTGGTGATCTGGTGACTCATGGTTGACCATTTCAATGATCATCTTCATTACTTCCTGGAACTGTCGCATTTTCAACATTATGGACTCTCCCCTGCAACTGTCTATGATCCTTTTGTTGTGGGCTAGCAATCCAATTGCTACAAGCTATAGTTCTGGCTACAAGAGGTTAACTTCATCTAAAGTATACATATCATTAACAACCATGAATTAAACACAGAATCATACTAAATTTTATGAACACTCACACATCCATGCATACAAATACCATCATATCATAATTATGGGTAAGTGCACCAAGATGGTTCCCAAAAAGGGGGCTTAAGTGGCCACTTTTTTTCTGAAATCAAGAAATACTGACCTGGGATGTGAAATTGAGGATAGTTACACTCAAAATTTTCAGATGGAACAAAAACAAGGATCGAAGTGCTCTAAGTCTACTTTCTAAACTATTGATTTATTTTGAAAATGGTTGAGATTAAGGGGTTCAAAAGAGGGATGTACACAAATTGGTGTTGTTTTGTTAGAAAAACATAACACAGCAACTCTCGTATGACCCTAGCACAGTGAAATTTTTTGTAGTATTTTTAAAATCGCTATGGTTAGAAGTTAGCTAACAGTATGTAGTTGATGATGTGTTAAGTGGACACTTTAAACCCCTACAAATTTTGGAAAGTAATTAATTTTTTTTTTTTTAATTGTAGAATGGAGTCTAGTTTCTAAAAATGTAATTTATTTGAAATTTTGATGAACGGTTAATTTATAACGAAAAAACTGCAAACACGCCTTTTGGCAAAAGAGACATACAAACAAAATAAATTATGGATGAAAGGCTTAACACACTGTCAGAAAGTGGAAAAAATTATATCGTTGGATAGCTAAGAGAGAACCTAACATTACCCATGTGTTCGATTTTTTTGATATTGAACCACATGCAATCCTGACGGTGAGCACGAACCTGATTATGTGAAAAATTGTAGAATTTGCAAAAACACATCTATGGTCATTGGGAATGCCCTCCAAGCATTTGGGTTGGTATTCCAAGGAAAATAACAATCCTAAGGCTTGGGGATTCCCAAAGCAAGATATAACGTGAGCGCATTATAACGCACTCGTGTTATATCTCATTTTTGACATGGTTTTTTGCTTATGCGGGAAACATGTCAGCTAAGAGATAACGTGAGCACGTTATAACACGCTAACATTATGTATTCCTTTATGTTAAATGCCACTCTATTGAATGTACATGTATGCTTGTATGTCATGTATGCATGCTTGTATGTATGTATGTATGCCTGTATGTATCAATGCATGTATATTGTATGTATGCGTATATGTATGTAAGATTGTATCTACACATATATGTATGTATGCTTGTATGGATGTAGGATTGTATGTACATATGTATTATGCTTGTATGTATGTATTTATGTATGTCTTTAGAGGGAGGGGAAATTTTAAGAGAGAGAGAGAGAGTTATGTAGGTAGGGTGCCAAAGGGAGAGACTTGAGAGTGTGAGGTGGGTGAGAGGGAGAGACTTGAGAGATAAGTATTGAGAGGGAGTG
>VDFB02135626.1:115661-179850 GCA_007258455.2 Sequoia sempervirens | reverse complement strand
AGCGCATTTTGGCTTGCTCTAAAAATAGTAAAAAAAACTCAATTTACCTATGATCTTGGCCCACATTCTACATATTCTCTTAGTTCTGCGCGTGCTTCGACAAAAAGTAGCTTTTGATGAAGTTGTAAAGTGTGCATGCATGTGTTTCACATTCCACCACCTTTTTCATGATCTTTCCACCACCTTTTCATGATCATTACTCGAACCTTGTCGTGGCATCCAATGTTCGTTTGACCAAATATGGGGGTAGACCTTTGAACAAGACCTTGTGGAAGGTCTGTGAGTCTAACCATGAGGCAATACTTTACACAATAAAGAGTAGAGCAGATCCGAATGGTTTGTTGGATTAATTTGTAAGTATATGCACATTGGTTCTTATTAATTTTACACTTGTATGCACATTAATTTTTTTGATGCCAATGCTATCATCTTCTTTTACTTTGCCTATTTGTAAGTAACCTGGTAAACATTGATTGGTGTCCCCTTGCAGAAAATGCAGATTTATGAGCCATCCAAGAGAATCTTATCCAGAAAAGCAATGCAACGTCCTTATTTTGATGATCTTGACAAATATAAATAATGATTTTAAGCCATTACAAAAGTGCGTGCGAAGCTTGGTGATTGAATTTCAAGTTATTTGTTTGAAGTTAACCTTATCATGAGCACCTATGATGTAGACATTATAAGAGCATCTCAAATTTCAAGATATTCTATTCATGAGAGGTGTTGTGTGCAATAGGTATCTTGGAACTCGAGTGACTAAGTTGAGAGACTGACATGCCTATCTATAAGTGCCTTCCATCTATTTTCATTTCATTTCCATTTTGGATGCTCTTTCTTTTTCTTCTTTTACTTTGTGTATCTATAAGTAAACTACTAAAAATTGATTGGTCTCTCCTTGCAGAAAATGTTGATTTATGAGCCATCAAAGAGAATCTCAACCAAAAAAGCAATGAAACATCCTTATTTTGATGATTTTGAAAAATCTCAATTCTTATTTGAAGCCATTATAAAAGAGTCTGTGAAGCTTTGTGAGGGAATCTCAAGTTACTCATTTGAAGTTAACCTCATAACGAGCACCTATGATGTAGACATTATAAGAGAATCTCGAATGTATGAGTGACATAAAAGTTCCGTGAGAACAGAGTGCCTAAGGCATTGTAATAAGATTTACTGAAATAATGAAATTTGGTGCAGGGGCACCAAGGTTATTGACCAAATTTGGTTCATGGAAGTCTTAAGTTAGTTTTGTGTTTTGAGTTTTGTCAATTGAATAAGGTCATATTAGACCAATTTATAATGTAATAAGTCATGTTAGTTGGTTTTGGGGTCATTTTGGAGTTCATGTTGCATATTTGTCAAAATGATGTATAATTGTAAAAATTGAAAAGTTGTTAATGTGAAAAAAGTGCAAAAAAATATAAACTTGAAGTGATTTTGATAGCAATACAGGGAGGCAATCAACTCACTTCCACAATAGAAAAGGATTTGAACATACATCAAACCCTCATAAGACTCTTTTGGATCAACTTTCACAAAACAAGCAACCTCCCTTTATTCTTCCTATCACACGCAAACCACCATTGGGCAACATTAACTAGTCTGCCAAACCACCAATTCCTCCACTTTTAGGGCGTGATAAGCCCTCTAACATAACAAACCCCAAACCTTCTTCTTTCACAAGTTAGGAAATGGTTTATTGAAAACCTATATTCCAAACCTTCCCACAACCAACCAAAGCTTGAAACACCTTCAAAAAGGTCTGCACAAGCTTAAAAGTTTAAGAGATATCATTGCCCCCAAAGATTTCTTCAAATTCTAGCACTAAACCACCATTTTCCACTAAAAAATGCACCATTTGACATCTAGGGAATCACCTAAAAACCCTTTATTCTCCCACCTTGCACAAAAAAAATTGCACACATGTTTTATAACCCTAACTAAGCCTTTCCATCAAGTTATAGAATCATACAGTGGGTGGAAGGCTTAATATGACATTTTAATGCACTTAGAACCCTTAAAAATAGGGTATACAGACCGACTCTCAGTAATTGGCTTCTAAAATGTACAAAATCACTTGAAATCTAACCAAACCAAAATGAAAATGGAGTTAATTTTTCTTCCCACCTAATTCCATCGAAAAGAGAGCATAATCGCTTTGAGGTTCATTCAACCGGTTTGATCCCTTAAGGGTCCAAAGTGTAAAAGGGCAACAATATTTGATGGAGTATTACACGGAAATCATGGTGCTTACAAAATCTTCGTCTGAATCTATGAGATCATGTTGGGACCCTCTACAATAACCTCTCTCGGTTTTTGTTATCTCAGAGTGATTTCCCCATGGTGTCTAGTTTTCACTTGATGAAAAAAGTGTCAAATGCAAGCAATGCAAAATTACAAAGTGGTGCAAATTTCATTCTATAACTCGTGTGACCAAACAAACTGGTCCAATGCATCTGAATAGGTATGTTTACGCTAGGCATGGTCCTCTTTCACACCCAAACACGCAAAATTGATTTGAGCTACGTTCAACTAGATCGATCCCTTAAGGGTCCAAAGTGAAAAATGACTGCAAACTTCAGTATGCTATTACTCAGATATCGTGATGCTTAGAAACATCTTGTCTAATCCTACAAGATCATGTTGGACCCTTCTACAATAAACTCTCTCAGTTTTTGTTATCTCAGAGTGGTTTTCCTGTGGTGTCCAGTTTTCATTCGTTGAAAAAAGTGTCAAATGCAAGCAGTGCAAAGTTGCAAAGTGGTGCAACTTTCATTTTGCAACTCGTGTGAGAAAACAGACCATTCCAGCGCGTCTGAATAGGTATGTTTATACTAGGCGTGGTTCTTTTTCGTACCCAAACACGCAGAATTGGTCCAAGCTACGTTCAACTGGATTGATCCCTTAAGGGTCCAAAGTGCAAAATGGTTGTAAACTTCAGCATGATTTACTTAGATATCGTGACACTTATAAAATTCTTGTCTAATACTAAGAGATCACATTGGGTCCCTCTACAATAACCTCTCTTGGTTTTTGTTATCTCAGACTGGTTTTTCTCGTGGTGTCCAGTTTTCACTTGATGGAAAAAGTGTCAAATGTAAGCAGTGCAAAGTTACAAAATGGTGCAACTTTCATTTTGTAATTTGTGTGACCAAACTGAATGTTCCAATGCATCCAAATAGGTATGTTTACACTAGGCATGGTACTATTTTGCATCCAAACATGGGAAATCGATCCGCACTACGTTCAACTGGATCAATCCGTTAAGGGTCCAAAGTGTAAAATGGTTGCAAACTTCAGCATGCTGTTACTCAGATACCGTGATGCTTAAAAAATTCTTGTCTGATCCTATGAGATCATGTTGGGCCCCTCTACAATAACCTTTGTTGGTTTTTTTTTTATATCTTGGAGTGGTTTTCCCGTGGTGTCCAGTTTTCACTCGATGGAAAAAGTGTCAAATGCAAGAAGTGCAAAGTTGCAAAGTGGTGCAACTTTCGTTCTGCAACTCTTGTGAGAAAATTGAATTTTCCAACGCATTCGAATAGGTATTTTTACGCTAGGCATGGTCCTATTTCACACCCAAACACGCGGAATCAGTCTGAGCTATATTCAATTGGATTGATCCCTTAACAGTCCAAAGTGCAAAATGGCTACAAACTTCAGCATGGTGTTACTCGGATACCGTGACTTTTAGAAACTTCTCCTATGATCCTATGAGATTACATTGGGCCCCTCTACAATAACCTCTCTCAGTTTTTGTTATCTCGAAGTGGTTTTCCCGTGGCGTCCAATTTTCACTTGATGGGGAAAATGTCAAATGCGAGCAGTGCAAAGTTGCAAAGTGGTGTAACTTTCGTTTTGTAACTTGTGTGACCAAACAGACTGTTCCAATGTGTCCAAATAGGTATGTTTACACTAGGAATGATCCTCTTTCACACCCAAACACGCGGAATCAGTCTGAGCTATGTTCAACAAGATCGATCCCTTAAGGATCCAAAGTGCAAAATGGCTGCAAACTTCAACATGTTACTCAGATACCATGATGCTTAGAAAAATATCATTTGATATTACAAGATCATGTTGGGCCCCTCTACAATAACCTCTCTTTATTTTTGTTATCTCAGAGTAGTTTTTCCTATGGTGTCCAGTTTTCACTTGATGGAAAAAGTGTCAAATGCAAGCAGTGCAAAGTTGCAAAGTGGTGCAACTTTCGTTCTACAACTTGTGTGACCAAACGAATTGGTCCAATGCGTCTGAATATGTATGTTTATGCTAGGCATGGTCCTCTTTTGCACCCAAAAATGTGTAATCGCTTTGAACTACATTCAACCAAATTGATCCTTTAAGGGTCAAAAGTGCAAAATAGCTGTAAACTTCAACATATTGTTACTCGGATACCATGATGCTTAGAAAATTCTCGTCTTATCCTATGGGATCGCGTTGGACCCTTCTATAATAATCTCTCTCTATTTTTTCTATCTCGGAGGCATTTTCTTGTGGTGGAAAATTTTCACTTGGGAAAAAAGTTGTCAAATGCAAGTAGTTGAAAGTTGCAAAGTGGTGCAACTTTCGTTCTGCAGCTCGTGTGACCAAACAGACTGTTCCAACGCACCTAAATATGTATGTTTATGCTATGCATAGTCCTATTTTGCACCCAAACACGTAGAATTGCTCTGAGCTACGTTCAACCAGATCAATCCCTTAAGGGACCAAAGTGCAAAATGGCTACAAACTTCAACATGTTGTTACTCAGATACTGTGATACTTAAAAACTTCTCGTCTGATCCTATGGGATTGCGTTGGGACCCTCTACAATAACCTCTATCAGTTTTTTCTATCTCAGAGACATTTTTCCGTGGTGGTGAATTTTCACTTGGAGAAAAAGTTGTCAAATATAAGTTGTTGAAAGTTGCAAAGTGGTGTAACTTTTGTTCTGTAGCTTGTGTGACCAAATAAACTGTTCCAACGTATCCAAATAGGTATGTTTACGCTAAGAATGGTTGTTTTTCTCACCCAAACACGTGAAATCGCTCCGAGCTACGTTCAACCAGATCTATCCCTTAATGGTCCAAAGTGCAAAATGGCTGCAAACTTCAGCACGTTGTTACTCATATACCGTAATGCTTAGAAAATTCTCATCTAATTTTATGGGATCACATTGGGCCTCTCTATAATAACCTCTCTTAGTTTTTTCTATCTCAGAGGCATTTTCCCGTGGTGGAAAATTTTCACTTGGAGAAAAAGTTGTCAAATGCAAGTAGTTAAAAGTTGCAAAGTGGTGCAACTTTCGTTCTACAGCTCATTTGACCAAAGAGATTGTTCCAACACGTTTGAATATGTATGTTTATGTTAGGAATGGTCTGTTGTCACACTCAAACACGCAGAATCGCTTTGAGCTACGTTCAATCGGATTTATCCCTTAAGAGTCCAAAGTGCAAAATGGCTACAAACTTCAGCATGTTGTTACTCAGATACCATGACACTTAGAAACTTATCGTTTGATCCTATGGGATCACATTGAGCCCCTATACAATAACCTCTATTTTTTTTTGCTATCTCAAAGGCATTTTCTCGTGGTGGAAAATTTTCACTTAGGGAAAAAGTTGTCAAATGCAAGTAATTGAACATTGCAAAGTGGTGCAACTTTTGTTCTGCACATCGTGTGACCAAATAGAATATTCCAACACATTCGAATATGTATGTTTACGCTAGGAATGGTCCTCTTTGGCACCCAAACATGCGGAATCACTTTGAGCTACGTTCAACCAGATCGATTCCTTAAAGGTCCAAAGTGCAAAATGGCTCCAAACTTCAACATGTTGTTACTCGGATACCGTGATGCTTAGAAAATTATCATCTGATTGTATGGGATCGTGTTGGACCCCTTTACAATAACCTCTCTCAGTTTTTTCTATCTTGGAGGTATTTTCCTGTGGTGGCGAATTTTCACTTGGGGAAAAAGTTGTCAAATGGAAGTAGTTGAAAGTTGCAAAGTGGTGCAATTTTTGTTCTGCAACTCGTGTGACCAAACGAACTGTTCCAACGCGTCCAAATAGGTATGTTTATGCTAGGCATGGTATTCTTTCATACCCAAACACGCGGAATCGCTCTGAGCTATGTTTAATTGGATCGATCCCTTAAGGGTCCAAAGTGCAAAATGACTACAAACTTCAACATGTTGTTACTCACATACCGTGATGCTTATAAACTTCTCGTCTAATCCTATGGGATCGTGTTGGGCCCCTCTACAATAACCTTTGTTATTTTTTGCTATATTTGAGGCATTTTCTTGTGGTGGAAAATTTTTATTTCAAATTTTTTTTGTCAAATGCAAGTAGTTGAAAGTTGCAAAGTGGTGCAACTTTCGTTCTGCAGCTCGTGTGGCCAAACAAACTGTTCCGACACGTCCAAATAGGTATTTTTACACTAGGAATGGTCATTTTTCACACCCAAACACACAGAATCATTCTGAGCTATGTTCAATCGGATCGATCCCTTAAGGGTCTAGAGTGCAAAAGGGAAGCGATCTTTGATAGGATATTACTCAGAAATCGTGACGCTTACGAACTCTCCGTTTGAGCCTACAAAATCACGTTGGGCCCCTATACAATACCTCTCTCAGTTTTTGTTATCTCAGAGTTGTTTTTCCTGTGGTGTCCAATTTCACTTGATGGAAAAAGTGTGAAATGCAAGTAATGTAAAGTTGCAAAGTGGTGCAACATTCATTTTACAATTCGTGTGACCAAATAAATTGCTCCAACACGTCTCGATAGGTACGTTTACGCTAGGCATGGTCCTCTTTTGCACCCAAACACACGGAATTGCTTTAAGCTATGTTCAACCGGCTTGATCCCTAATGATGACATGCAAAACAATCGAAAAGAGAAACATACACACGACGGTTGAGAAGTTTGAGTTTTCCACACAAAAATTGTATGATCATTGGAAACTTGAAGTTAGTGGTTGTTGAAGAGTTTGAAGGAGAATATCAATCAAATATCTTGAGAATAAGTTAGAATAGGTTGGAAATAGAGTGAGGTTGTGGAGTTTGATGTGTTCAAAAGGTTTGCAAGCACATAGGAGGTCAAAAGTATGTTATGGCATGATGCCCTAGTTGGGAAAGAGGGGTTTTCAATGAAAAAGAGAGGTTTGAGGGAGTAAAAGTGGGTAAATTCAGGGGGAAACATAATTTTGTGGTCAATTAAGTTTGTGCAGGCAGAATGAAGAGTGTTGGAAGAGGTTTTGACGTTGTATGAAGTTCAGGTTTAGGTTTGGGGGTTCAGTTTGCCAGTTCGGCCAAATTTTTTTGGAGGGGGGTTCGATTCGTTTTGGGTTCATTAGTACAAAAAACATGTAAAAACAATATATATGTGTGTGTGTGTGTGTGTGTGTGTGTGTGTGTGTGTGTGTGTGTGTGTGTAGCCTAGAAGCATGAATTAGGATTAGAATATCCCATAACATCATATAAACAACAAAACCACCATAAACTTGAATGTCATTTAAAACATGCATGATAAATATTCATCGTTGAAACTTGAATTGTGGTAGCTTGATATACATAGTCTATTGATGCCAGGGTTCAATTTGTATGATTTTTTTTTTAAAATCCAACTGAGTAGAGTTATCAACATTCTTCAAAAATCATAAGAATTTGTTTAGTACACTAGCCATTTTGATGTCTTCTTGCAGTCTCAAACATTATTTTGTATCACTGTTACATCGGTCTTAAGAGTGGTAGCTTAATATAGCTCCACAATACAAAATATGGTTTACCTATGTAGTGTAATAGTGGCATAGGCAAATTTTTCTTTGAAAGAACCAAAGGGTGACTGCACAATTGAAGTGAATAAACACATATCTTTTTGTAATATCAAAGATACTTTTTGCAATATTTTTATGAATCATTTCATGGAATACCAATTGAAAACGTGTTTTTTTCTTTTACATAAATTTGGTTAGCATCAATCAATTGATATTCAAGACAAACCATGAAGGAAAACATTGATCAATGCTAGGGCTAACCAATTAATAAGTATACACGTGAATAAGTCAAGCATGTACATGTGAATAAGGGAAGCACAAGTACTCAAAAACACATAAGCCTTGAAGTATACACACAAATACATGTAGTATACACAAATTAATACAAAGTATATGCATGAATACAAGGTATACGCATGAAAAAATTGTAAGTTGCAAAGTATACATTGGAACACACGTAAATTGTAAAATATACACTTGAATACACATAACTCATATCTATTGAACCATAAATTTATAATGCAAATATGGACACCATTGATAAAAAATATTTGTATTAACCAAATAGCCATGTACACATACATCAATATATGTCGATATAAGTATAAAATATAGGTACAAAATAGCCATATAGGCTTACGAGAATGCCATATAGGCATACAATGTCAAATATATCCAATACAAAATATGTACAAAAATTCCATATAGGCATACAACAAAGGGCTCTGGAATCAAAAGTCATTACTCTCCAGGCTCTTGAAATAAACTCTTTCCCTTTGCTTGTCGATCGGATGGCGATAGGTTTGTCACTCATTTGTGCTGCACTTGAGGAGTGCTCCTACTCCTCCTAGTGTTTAGTTCTTGGTGAAGTTTTAACTGTTACAATAAAAAGTAAAGACATTAATATATAGAAATTACATTATAAAAAATGATATATTTAACAAAATAATTACTTACCGCCATCTCATGATCACTCTCCACGAGGAAAATATTCACATGCCCATGCTGAGGCGTGCTTAAGCCCTGTATAAACCATCCAAATAGAAATTAAACTATGAATCAATAATGGTTTGATTTTTCACTAACTAACATCTATAACAATGAATGTAAATTGAAATTTAGTAATTTGTCTCATACCTCCCTTGTTAGATCCATCGAGGATTCTATAGAAGATGAAACACCGATCTCCATTGCCCTCATCACATTCGGAGGTGTTTCGGCTTCCAACATCTGAAAATAAAACAACAAATTATTCAATCACAAAAACTACAATAGCGATCCACGTCATGACTTATAATTTATGAGATAATGAACAAAATTTTGAGAACTTATTAAACTATATATTTTTTACTATCATGCTTACTATTTTCCCTATCTATATCTTGTTTGAAAGCACGTGTTTTTAGGCTTTCACCCATAGTAGCAAGCTACTGAACTGTTTGATAAAATGTTTTCGTAGACATGAACGATAACTGTGGTGGTATAGAGAAGGTAGTGAACTGTTTGAACAAATGCCTCAAAGAAATGGGGTATCGTGGTGATGGAATGCCATTACAAACAAATATACATCATGGCATTCCATCACCATAAGACTGCATTTCTTTCAGGCATTTTTTTAGACAGTTCATTTCCTTCTCTATGGTATTATTGCTTACTATTATGCTTTGATATAAATTTTTCCAAGCATCCATAGTTTGTTGGAAAGCACCTATTTTAGGCTTTTAGCCATAACAACAAGGAAGTGAGTAGTTTGATAAAATTCTTTATTACACATGTATGGAAAATGTGGTATCATAGAAAAGGTGGTGAGTTGTTTGAAGAAATTCCTTGAAGAAATGTCGTCTCATTGTGATGGAATGGCATTCTGTCACCATGAGACTGCATTTCTTTGAGGAATTTTTTCAACCTACTAATTGCCTTGTTTATGCTATTGCTTACTATTATGCTTTGATAGATTTTTTCCAAGCATCCATAGTTTGTTGGAAAGCACCTTTTTTAAGCTTTTAGCCATAGTAGTGAGGAAATGAACTGTTTGATAAAATTCTTTGGTAGACATGTATGGAAAATTTGGTAGTATAGAAAAAGGTGGTAAGCTGTTTGAAAAAGTGGTGCAGGTGCACCTTTACAAGAGGATGCGTCCATGAGGAAAATTTAGGATTTTGAGGTTGTATAGGTATTTCCATGATGTAATAAGGCTTAAATAGCCATTTTTGAGTTTGTAATGGTCTTTGGTAGCCATTTTAGGCATAAATTGTAAAGTTGCAGAATCTTAACAAAACTTGTTAATCAATGTTGTAAAAATGCAAAAAGGTGCCAAGTGGAGGAATATGACTTGAGTCAAGGTAGTTGTAGAGGCAATATTAGGTGCTTAGGAAGTTGAATTATTGGGAAAGTATTTAAAAGATTTGATTCATCATTTTTAGCTGTTGTTGAAGCATTTTGAAGGAGAAAACTAATAAAATATCACTGTTATACTGCTATTCTCTGTGTTTTCCTCCATCATTTGCTAGTGTACAGGTTTGTGCAGGTGGTAGTGCATTTGTAATGTGTTTGAATTGAAGGAGTTAGGTGTTGGCATCAATTTAAAACTAATTTGAGTGTTTTATATTGAGTTTCAAGCTTTTGGTGGCCTAATTTCTCTAGGCGGTCAAAAAATAGGGGCTAAGGGTTTGATTGCCCAAATGAACTAAAAGGTACATTCCACCTTTCTGTAGCAACTGTTTCTTGGTGGAATGGACCAGTTTGAATTAGGAGTAGGTGTATAAGGTAAGGAATTGTTTTGGTGAAGTTTTTGTGTGAGTTCTCCTCGCTACCCTAGTGAAAAACCAGTTTTGGTGCCTTGTAAACAAGGCTAGAGTGAGTGAAAAGAGGACAGGGGTTTAGAATTGTATAGAATCCCATGAAAACTATGAGAGAAGGTGAATTGGAGGGTTTTTAGAAGATCTAAGAGGTTGTAAGTGGTCAGAGAAGTGAATAAGTGAGAAACCCTAGGTGAAAGAGGGTGAAAACTAGTGAAAAAGAGTGATTTTGTGAAGTGTATGTAGAAATTTGGGGCAACACTATTTGAGGATGGAATGAGCATTTACATTCATAAATAAGCTTGATAGAAGTGATTATAAGCTTGTGAGAGGTTAGGGAATAAGAGTTTCAATAAGCCCTAATTAATTGCAAGGAAAGTGAGGGTTTTATGAAAAGGGGTCTTAATGAGTGAGAGGAGACCTGAAAGTTGAATAATCTGAGGTTTTCTTGGCTATCTTTTGACTGTTTGGAGGTTTCAAGTGTTGGTTGTGTGTTTGGAGAGGTGTCTCTTTGAAAAAAAGGCCTAATTGTGGCCTAATTTAGCATTAAAAGCCAAATTTGGGACAATTGCTCCAAAAGAGTTGCAAGCGAGTTTCAGATATGTGAGAGCAGGCCATAATGGGTGCCTAGTTTGGAGCATAGACAAGGTAGTGAACTATTTCAAAAGATGCCTCAATAAAATGTGGTCTCATGGAATTCCATGACAAGCAAATGCAATTGGAAGCTGCTCCTAGACTTATTACTTATGCTATGTGAAGTAATTGCATCACTACTTATGTTGACTTTCTAAACAACTATATTATAGTTGAATTTTTTTCATCTATCAACATCTAGTTATTAGTTATGGAATGTGAAGTAATACTTTGAGTTTGAATGATGTGCAATGCAACGTAATCAATGATATGTATATAAACTACACAAATCTATTAAGTATAATCCATTAGTTAAAATCTTTATTCTATTACCTGCGTGAAGGTTTGACTAAATCCACTAGCACTAGGAGATGTTCCCTTGAAACCTCCAATATTAGCCTATTCGACATCCAAAATCACATATTAAAATACCATTCGTAAAACAATGCTATTAACATGTAATAAATTTATAATTGTTTACTAGTTACATACCCCACCGATAGGTGTACTGCAAAAATAAGTAGGTGTAGGGCTGATGTATCCAATATCAACACTGTAACCCTGCAAGTTTATTAAAATCATAAAACTAAATTAGTTAATCTTACATTTCAAAATCAAAATTTAATAAATTAAATTCAATGAACATGCTAACTTTTACCTGAGTATCAATGCCATATGCGTCATGTAAAATGTCAGCTGCCCTCTCCATCTCCATAGCTACAGACGGATCCTATGCAACAACCTCCTAAGTGTCGGTGGGGTCATATGAACAAGTCGCCCCACAAGATTGACACACATGGGATTGAAGCCCACCTATCGAAGACTCCCTTGGATGGTGTTGTACAAGAGGGCTAGCATGCTGGATGACACTCTACGTCAAAAAGTTGATGGCCTGCAAAGTCTCTATGTCAGCACTCTCCTTCGTGATGGAAGGGATGACGATGTGCTCATGAGGCGGCCTAGCGAGAGGTCGTCTCGCTTGCCGAGTAGGATCCGACTGTGCACCGGGTCTATCTTGTGCTGACCCCCCACCTCTCCCTTGGAAGTCCCTCATATCAAAATAATTTGGGATTTTGTTCAAGATGAACTCATCGTATAGTTTCCTGAGGAAATACTGTGGGACTTCACAATTGTTGCATGGTGGGTCATCAAAAACCATGTACCACCTATCCCAAAAATATTTCCTAATCTCTTGGTGGTGGCACCAATGAATAGGAAACCTCTTTGCATTGAGGGAGAGATTTGCATTTGACCGCGGGTCAGTGAATAATGTGCACAAATCACCTTTTGTAATTTTTAAATCTTTAACATCTTTATATGATAATTTATCTTGGTAAAAAGCCCTAGCTGCCTACTTCCTATCCTGCCAACCAGCTAATTGCTTGTTGATTGAATCTACATTTTTTAACATATCTTGTAGTGAAGTTGCCAGGGTCATTCTTTCCACAGTTGAACCATTTGGATCGTTCAACCTCCCGATTAAATCCTCAATTTTTTTTTTATTGTTCTCAATTTCACCCATTAAATTTTGTTGAGTGCCAGGAGGGTATTGAGGAATTGGTGGAGGAGGTTTTTGTTGTGGTTGAGGATTTTATTGTTGAGGATTTTTTTGTTCAGGATTTTGTTCTTGCTGTGGATTTTGAGGAGGGTTTCCAGGTCGATTAACATCTCCTACAAATTTAAAAAGTAAATATCAAATACAACCTAAAACTAACAAATTCAAAAAAAAAAATCCTTACTTGTTTGACCTCCTTGTCGACGTGGCAACATCCTAGCAATGAATTAACAACTGTTGATGAATATTTTTGCAAAAAATATCCTGCTAGAACACAAGAGCAAAATTTTGGTGTTTTTGGCCACGAGCAAGAAGAGAAAAACAATCAGAAATGAAAATGAATTCGACCTCTTTTTTTTTGCTTTTAACATGTCATAACGCGAGCGCGTTATAACGCGCTCGCGTTATGGCTTTGTGGTGGTCGAGCCTTAGGCTCGACACACCAAGCCATAATGCAAGTGCATTATAACGCACTCACGTTATGAGTTTTCAATTTTTTTTAAAAAAGTGGCCACAAAATTGTAACCCATCTTCATGCACCCGCCCTTATATTTCCACATATTAAAGTTTGGTTTAGGATGCATGAATGATATAAAAGATGTATAAGGTTCAAGATTTTTTGTGAACTTAGTTCATATTGAAATGTTAAAAATCATAAACTAAATGGAAGAAAACTAGCTATTATCTAGGCCCATTAGCAACAAAGATGAGCAGTCTCTCATTTCAGAAAAAAAACTCTAAAAAGCTGATCTTCAAGCTAATCTTAGGTGCTAATAGAGTTAGGATCTAGAGATCTATACCAATCTTGAGCCTTGCCTTTGAAGGAGTTTTCCAATAACCTAAGTGCTACAATATGTACTGTGATATTTTGAATAGTGCATATGTCAATGACATCCTGAAGATTCTCCATTGGTATTTTAAAATCTTCCCCAATAAACTTAGGGAGTGCTTTTAGAGCATTTGCAATAATTAGGTCCCATATTGCAAGAGGAATGGGAGGAATGAGTAAGTTGTCACCATTCCAGGCTACAAAGTTTCTAGGATTTTGAGTGGCCATAGGATGTTGTGGTTGAGCTTGTTATGCAATAGGCTGGGTATCTCTAGCATGAGCTATAGTTACTAAGGGAGGTAGCAATAAGCTTGGATTGCAGGTTGTTTGTGATCTTGTAACTAGCTTATGACTCATACACCTACTAATGGTTAGAAATTAAAACGGTCCCACCAGGAATGCTTGAAAAAAACTATTGATCCTTAAAGCTTACACTTCATGGGAACAACCTTATGGGAAGTTTAGTGGATGGGGGATGAATTGCGCTCCACTGGAAATCCTCTGGGATTTTGGAAGCCAACTCTTCATTTTGGTTGGGGGAGAAAAAGGGGAAGAGGAAAATAACATAAGAAAATCTAACCTAAGGCATTGTGCCAAAGGTTTTACAACATTTCAAATCTCTTTCAAATAATAGAAGCACAAGACTCCAAAGAAGTGAGCGCAGAGTGCCACATACTCTTCATTGTTGAAAAGAGAATGCAATGCTTAAGGTTGAGTAGGCACAAAGCATAGCATTTAGATATTTTCAAGAGAAGCACCCACTAAAGCTCACCATAGTATGGTGCGACCTGATTATTCTACTAAAACCTTTAACCCTTGCAAATCTTGCTCATCAACAAGCATAATATGATAGCTAACCATAAATCGTTGCAAAAAATGAAAGAGTACAAGATATGATTCAATTAATCTATAATCTTATACTAGAAACTATAAAAGCTAAAACTTACAACAATTTGTCATTAACATCCATTCGTAAATGATATAGAGCATGGAAGTTACCATAAACAAAAATAAAACACACTAGTGTAAAGGCAATTTGGGCACAATCTGATATGTTTTGATTTCTATTAATCAATTAGAAGAACACAAAATGATAAATTCTATAGAATAATATTTTCTACTCCTTTCACAAAAGATGGTGAACAACTACTTTCAAAAATTGTGAACCTCTTTTACAAAATGCCTGTAGGCTTATATAGAGCAACCTCCTTAGGCATAAGAAATGAAAATGCAATTGAAAAGATTCCTTCCATGACACACCGCTTATGGATCATCATCATGGCAATCGTTTCAACTTCTTCCTTGATAAACATCGTTCTCTTGATTGCGTAGTCGCGCTGCCACCTGGATGGTCATTCATTTATGTTGTAACTGCTTGGGTGAGTGGCCTCTAATTTCTTTGGCATGTGCATCTTCAAGCTTTGACATGCGACACCCTTTGGCACCTTTCAACTGCTGAGACAACCAATAATGTGCTTTTAACTCTCCTTCAGGTTCAAAATATGTTTGAGCTTTCTCCCAACTAGCAAGTGGCACCTTCTGATGCTCCTCTGCTTCCTTTCACTTTTACACTTAAGAACTTCATGCCCCAAACATGTGGCATGTAAGTGGAGCTTTCTAAGTCTTTCCTTCCTACTACCTTCAAGAACTTCCATGTTGCTAACACATGGTTTTCTCCTCTTTCAAACACCTTAGAGAACAAAATCCTTTAGAAAGACCATGCGAGGCCACCACATGGCACCCCTACACGCCTTTGCAAGAATGAGAGACCACAATCTTGCTAGAAAATGTGCCATGTTGACACGTGATGACCTTCAAGAGATGATAAGTAAAAAAATTATATAAATCCACAAGCTACTACAAACAAGCTAAAATTGAAAGGAAGGCCACCAAACATCCCAAAACATGAATAAATTGCAATGAAAGAATTTGTAATGAAAATAGCTTGATCTTGAGTTGCGGGAGATTTAATCTACACTTAATTTTCCTATGTTGGGTTATTATTAAACCTTAGATTACATCTAAACAAACTGAAATATAATCAAATAGTAAAAAATATAAGACTATTTGATTTTATATGATGAAGTTTGTGTATGAACAAAAAGTGTATAACTACTGTGTATGGACTATTTTCTTGTTGACAATAAGAAATGGAATTTCATAGGCCATTTATATTTGTGCATCCAAAATTGTACATATTCCTTTAAATATTAGTGTATTTAATCATTATCTTTGTGTAGACACCTAAAATTGTCCGAACATATCACACATCTCGATTTTTCCTTCTAATATAATTTTCATCATTAGATCATCTAATTCCTTATTTTAATTAAATAATTTTCAATTATTTGATTAAATTCATCATTTCCCTCTATTAATTATTCATGCAACGACAACAAAGGATGATGAAGACGTAGAATGACAAGGTGAAAACTTCAATGTTAAGGACCATATGGAGGAGTAACAATTTTTGCAAATTTTTTTTCTAAATTTTGTAAAGTCCTTCATGTATGAAGGCTCCTCTCTAAAGTTTCCTCAAGCTTTTGTAATACTTTTGTATAGGTCTTGAAATGACCAAGTGTAGGAGCCTGTAAGCCTTGCCAACTTAGGTATATTTTCAACTCGTAAAAATACAAGACTGATAGCTATCCTTGGTCTAAGAAATTAAGTCAAATATCAGTGAAAATAGTCAAATGCAGAATATCAATTGTAATGTAGTTAAAAGTTGATAGCTCATTTTGGACGAAAAATGCCAATTTTTCTGATGGAAAAATATATGTAAATGCTATTCTAATATAATATAATATATACTTGGGCTATATGCCTTTTACTGAAAAAAAAGAAAAAAAATCATAATTAGCGTTATTTGATTAATTCATCATTTTCCCACTAATTCCCCTTGATTAAATAATTTTCAATTGTTTAATTAAATTCAATTTTTCCTCCTTGCACCATAATTAAATAATTTTTATTATTTAATTAATTCTAATTTTCTTCAATCCCACTTGATTAAATAATTTTCAATTATTTAATTAAAAATCCTAATTTCCTCTCATCCTCACAATTAAATATTTTTATTAATTATTTAATTCCCTAATTTTCCTCCAACTTGCATAAAGAATATTTCTTTTTCAAAAGAGAAATTCCCTTTCAAAATATATTTTCCCTCCAAAATATCTAAATGTCATATTCCCTCCAAAAAGAATATTACATAATTTAGATTCAAATTTGAATAGAAAATTTCCCCCTAAAACATCTTTAACCAAATTTCCATGAAAATAGGGATATTTTGGGCTCTAATTCAATTTTATCCCTTTATCTCCTCAATTTCCTCTCAACCAATGATCTTGAGAAACAACAAGACCATTGATGGGATATCTACAAATCTATAGTTTCAAGTCATTTCCTTATCAAAATCATTCACAATTTTCATGAGCATAAATATTCTTGAATTCTTGAGCAATTTGAGCATCCTTTTGTGAATCAATCATCAATCTGAGCTTTTGCAATCATGAGTTATGCTTAATAGAGCAATCCACATACATGTGGAGCATAATCCCCTAATGGGATTGAAGGTTTGTATGTTCTTTTAGGTTCAATTGTCTTTGAATTATGTTTTTCACTACTTTTGATTGAAACTTTGATAACGTTGTTTACTAATTTCATTGAGTATGGACTTTATATGACTAGTCTTTGATGGGTTTTTAGTGTTTTGTACTCTAATGGCTTGAATTATGTTTTTTGCACCCTATGACATTTTAGCATGCCCAATGGGACCCTCATCAAAGATTTGATGTTTTTGGAAGTTTTTTTGATCACTTACAGTTTACAACGACACTTTTGAAGACAAAACGACGCGTTTGAAACCTGCTATAAATATGCTCTTCACATAAGAACTATTATGCTTAACCATACATGCATCAAGTTGAAACAAGGTTCCTAATCTACTACCTTTAGTAATCACCATAGCACCTCTCACCATTTTAAAACTTGCTTGAAAAAACACAACCTATACACTTGCATCTATTAGTTTGCTCATAAATAATAGATTACATGTTAATTCTAGGATATTCTTGAGACGCCATCAAATCCCCTAATTCTATCATTAGGAAATTTTATCTAAATTCTACCATGGTCAAGAATATCTAAACATAAATTTTCACCCAAGAACACCTTGTATCCTTGGTATTTTTAATACTTACTAAACCAATGTCTATTAAAGGTCATACTAAAATATGCATTTGAGTCAATCAACCATTCATTCTCACATTCACAAGCGACCAAAGATGCAATTAACAAATCACAATATTCCTTCTTGAATTTAGAACCATAATCAACTTCTTCAAGTATTTGCACTCCTTATGGAAGTGACTAGGGTTACCACAATTCTAGCAAATGGATTTGGACTTTCCAAGAGATTTACATCTCCCCTTGAACTTGGATCTAGATTTTTCACATTACTTATCATTATTTTTACCTCTTCCTTTTGATCTTATTCAAAAATTCAAAGCTTCTTTGAAACTCAAAGAGACCTTCCTCCACATTTCTTTATATTGCAAAGAAACAATAATATTAGGTAAAAGTACAAAGCTATGTCACACTTTATAAAGGAAACGATCAACATTGGTCCAAATTTTTAACTCGAATCACTAGAAAGTGACATATATGTTTTGAATTTTGAAATGATGTAAATTGATGAAATGTATAATTTTTAATGTATTTTATGTTTATAATTTTTTATAGAAAAATTTAAAATTTATTTGAATATAGCTTCTTATCAAAAAGATGTTATAATTTAGTTGTAGATAAAATTCTAAAAAGTGAAGTTAAATGAGACTTCACTCTTTATACATGGTAAATATATTTTTTTCTTTCAAATTTTGTTGTATTTATAACTTGAAAAAAGTGATTGAAGTGCTCTCAATAGTCATGACTAAACTATCCCATAATTCTGTTAAATAACATGAAAAAAGTGTTGTCAATCAAATTGCACCCGAACGCTTGAATAGTTAAATTCAACAATCTGTTGAAACATGGAATGATTCTTAGGCCTGTGGGTTGCCTAATTTTGAGAATCAATCTCCAGAGAGGGCTGGTTCCCTGATGAAGACCTCCTAAGAAACTAACTAACTTGGCTGGGAAAGAGATAGAAAGCTTGCTTGAATTGAAATCCTAAAGCTACGAGAGGTGATTGCACCAAAATTTTGTGATTCTATTCGTTATCCTAAATCTATGAACTATTGCAATAAAGTTCTATATTTCACAATTCAACTAAGATCATGAAATTCACCAATATTCCACATGAAGGTTTGAAATTTCAATGTTTGTAAGAGGAAAACCAGATTTTCACATATACAAATGAGTGAAATTTCTGTTAAACACAACATGCAGCTTGAATTATAACATGAAATCTTCTTGTTTTTTAAAGCATTAATGAGACAAAACAAAGGATTTGAGATTAAATCACAGTAATTAAATCAAATCATTTATATGACAATAAAACTAAAGAAATATTGAGAAGGAAAAACTATACTGAAAGCTCTATTACAATTCTTGAATGAAAAAGTGTTGAGTTACAATGCCTCACTGCTGTATGTGTAAGCAGGAAAAAAGAACTAGGTTTGAAAAAGATAAATTTCTTCAATATATACAATATGAATGCACTTCAAAGTGCATGAATCAACAACTGAAAGTGATCTGAAAGTAAAAAAATGACAATTCCAAGTGAAATCCGAGCATAAGCAAAGATCCCTAAAAATGTGGTTCAAACTCATGCAAAAATGAGTGAACTCGGCCTTGAACCTACAGTCACAAAGCACGTAACTGATCTACAACTCGAACTGAACTGAAATCCCTGAAAAGGTGGGCTAGAGCATGCAAAATTGCCTCGTTTTTACCAATTCGCCCATGCACATTTTAAAGTCCACTTTGCCCAATAATTAATGCTTGCATCCGAGATAGTTAAATAAATTAAATGATTTATATTTTATCATTTAATTTATAAACTTTACAAAATGTAATGCAAGGCATAAAATATTTTAATTTATTAAAAAAAATGGAATTTTGACTTTATAAACACGAGTCCATGCATATTCCAAAATCCGCCACTATTCTTAGCATATATCAATATCTCAAGGTATATAATTACCGCCAGTTATAGGTAGAAAAGACTCCAGTGTTTTCATATGGTTGCACACTTCTTATGTTATTCATATCATATATCATATGATGAATACATATGTCTCCTAAAATACTAAATTCGGCCCCTTCAAAATTTGCATGATTTTTTAATTGACTTAGAAGTCAATATTCACGGTTCAAAAGAAATGATGAAGGGAAACAAAAAAAACCTAAAAATGAGTGAACCCTAATCATTTCCATTTTCGCATTTGACTTCTTGCTTGGAGAGGAAGCGCCGCCATGAGTTAGGGTCTGAAGTTCTGAGAGCCGTTTTGAAGCTCAAACCACGTTCTCTATGCTCTTTTCCTCGCGATTGACATGTGAACCCTATAGGAGAAGCATGGTAAGTATTTCTTTTGACAGAAATCTGGACTCCCTTTCTAATTTCGACACTATTCTTTGGTTCATTGGCCACAACCATAGCCATATTCTGATATACCTTTTACTCATTTCTTCCCCTGTTAATATTGTCATGTATTTTGGCCGACATGAGAGTTTTTCCTGAAGCTTATCATCACGGGCTTTGAGTGTATTCTCACACAGATTTTGAAGAGACTTCTAGAACCCGAGTAAGTCTTGAACTATTTATGATTTTCCTATTCCATTGTGAAAAGGCTCGATTATGAAGTAATTTACATGCTTAATAATAAAAATTCATCTCTCCATGCCTTTATGAAGGAAATAAAATAAAACCTACTTCATGGAAGCCGCGACTGCTCTAATTCTGATTTGGGTTCTCTTATTTCATTGCACTTTTTGAATATATTTCTTGCAGTTGGAAAAATTTCATCAGGCTCTGTATCTAGCCACACCTACTGTGCTTGGGTTTATGCACTCCAATTGAAGTCTAGAATGGGCTCGACCCATAAGTCTTTTGTTAGGGTTAGAGATGGCAGATCTAACAATTAAATGCAGATTTAATTAACAAAACAGAGAAACTAAAACATGCATAGAATAAATCATAACACAGAATTTAACGTGGTTCACCCAATCTGGGCTACATCCACCAAACCGCAGCCATCCAATACTTTTATTATCGAGTGAAAAAACCCTATTACAATCTCGCGAATAATTGCGTTTTTCATCATACAGTAATACCCATCCGAACCCCTTTTTACCAAGCTTCGAAGCTTCCAGATTTTAGGGTTCTACAAAATCGAATTTTTCCTTTTTCATTGATTTTTCCCTTTTTCGGTGATCACGCGAAAAAGTACAGTATACCATGGGCTATACAGTATAGCATGATCAGTCGCCACATACCAACATCTTTTACACCATTTTATATATTTCCTGCTCGAAACCCCATCTGGGTAAATAAAAAAACATCTCTAGGCCACCATATCAGAAGAAATGTGCTGGAATTGTCTTAACTGGCCACAACTAATATAATCTCCATCATCTCCATCTAGGTATCTTGTCACAAACAAAAAAACTTCTATGCTCTGTATCTCCAATGATTTTCCTTTATGCTTGAATGATTTCCATAGATATAAGTAAAAACTCGAAACCCTAGATCATTTTCTCCTTCTGTAGAATTTGTATTGATTATTATGATATATAGCTCGGCCCATGAGATATTATCATTGTGCTGCAAGTGAAATCTGGGTTTTATGATGTATGAACAAACTTGAAGGATTTAATCTGGAAATTGCATTCTGTACCTTTGTCTAGAGACTCTTATGTGATTACTCTATGATATTCAACCTCTGTGACCTGTAGCTTTTCTGTGAATAACAAATGTATTCAATATATATGTAAACCCAATTTGAGCAGACCGTGGCTTCACAACATTCTAATTTTTATCATTTGCATTTCATTGCATTTTGGAAGGAAGGCTGAGATTGACATCTTTTGCCAAGCTCTTAAGTTTCGCGGCAGCTGTAAATGCAAATTCCTTTGCATATGATGTTTCTTTGGAAACTTCATCCTCTTTTTGCAGAATTTGAGTTTGTAATTGAACGTCAACTGGATTATTTGCAGCTTGTTCAGACATACATTTTTAGAATGTCATCTGCACTACTCATGATATCATTCTATTGACAAGAAAATTTGTATCTTTCCTTGTTAATCCCAAACGATTACCATTATCAAATATAGAATTGTGCTATTCTCTGTCACTGGTTTTCTTTATTGATCTGCTCCATTGTATGTGTATTCACCATTACACTCAGCAACTTAAAAACATTATACTTTTCTGTCCGTCACTTATTCCTGTCTCAAGCAAGAATTTCAAGGTATCACATGTTATAAGTATTCTGAGATAGCATTCTTTTGACTTTGAGAATGTAATGCTTACATTTGTCCAGTTCTATATCTGAATCAACTTCACTTCATTTATTGTTCTTTTCCATGGAAAACCTGTAAATACTCATTCCTTGTTGCTGTTTCACATTTGTTCAAGCTTCTTAAATGGCTATTGATTGATTAGCACTGCAATAACATCTGTCACTGTTCTCTTGATCAGAAACTGTAACAATGGCGTCATGTAGATGAATTTCATATAAGGTGAAAAATGCCAATGAAAATACACAGTTGAAAAAATTGTAGTGACTGAAAAGACCTGTAGATGAATTTTCTCTAAATCGTGAGTTTACTGTGTTAGGCAATGAACTGCCATTGAATTTTATAGGAACAAAACTTTCATTTAATGTGGCGAAGATTAACAGTTAAGACTGATGCTTTAGCTGTTCTATGTGACAGATTAAAAGAATCCCACACATTCATTTTTTCACTCTTAATTGTCTTGATCTTTACTTCCCATATCACTGCATGTAAATTCTTTAGTGAAAACTAATTGTGCTCCATTGTGCATAATGGAATTCTACTAGACTCCACACATATCTTCTATTAGCTTCAAGACATAATGGATGTCATTAATGCATTTGCTATTTTATGAGAATTTGATCTATTAAATTTCCACCATGATATAGCTTTATATGGCTTGAAAGCTGCCGCCTTAAGTTTTCTTTGAATTTCATTTATGACAACAGTCTTACTTCATGACTGTGACTAATATAAAGCTCTCATATATAAATAGATGAGAGGTATATGCCTGATATGCCAGGCTCTACCCTTGTGGGAGCCCGTTTTGCTCCACATATCTGATAAAATGATCTCAAACATGATGAACTTGTTCCTGCACAATAAAACAAACATGTTAGTAAAATAAAAGAAGTTGAAATCTTCCATTGAGTTATGTTTTTCCTCTTGATTTTTGTAATCATCTGATGGATGCCTGATCGATTGTATTCTATATTTATGTTGGTAGCATAGGTATATGATAGGATTTGATTCGCATTGCTCTAACAACATTTCCCTCAACTTGCAGGTACGGTGGAGCTGGAACTGGAAATGGAGTTGAAACTGGCATCACAACATTCCTCAACTTGTCAACGATTCATCATTCCAGGAAATGACGAATCACTTTCTACCCTATACTTCCTCTATTTTCAGTTGTATATTTTTCTTTTTCTCATGCACCCTTTATTTGATTGTAAAAATCAAATTAAGTTACTCCCACGACTTGCGTGGGATTCAACATTTTTTCAAGATGAATAAAAAGCATTACTATGCACAAGTTTTCCCCAACTTTTTGTTTTAAATGCTTGCACAATAAAACTATTATTTAGATGTAAAATGATCTTCTATGATGATCAATGAATACTTCAAACAGATCAATGAAAATTTCTATACCTATCAATAATGAATTTCATTCAGCTCTACCTGTTTGAGCTCGAAGTGAAAAATAGGTAACAAATTGGCGACCTTTGCGGAGTGTTTTTCTACTGAACACAATAGACCAGCATATCCATTGGGCATGGAGACCATGTTCTGTTATGTTTTAACTCAGAAAACTGTAACTCAGCTTCAAAAAATGCAAACTTGAAATAAACTAATGCAATTCTGTTGAAGACAGAATCTGAAAAACCAGGTGCAACAACTGCACTTATTGAAAACATGACAAAACTGAAATGAAACGTGCCAGCAGGCACTTATTGAAAACATACTGAAACTGAAAACTATTCTACTATGTACAGCTGAAAGTTTGATGTTGAATAACATTGTTTCAAATGAATCCCATTGACAGGGATTGGCAGTACTTCACCATTCAGCTTTGAAAGCTAAAATGCATTGTGCTCTTTCTTTTCTGTAATAACATACGAGCCATCCCACATGGCATCAAACTTTGTATGTTTACCAGGTCTACTTTTGAGCTCATCCCACTTGAAAACTAAATCACCATCATTGAAGATCCTTGTTGTTGCTTTCTTATCGAATGTACTCTTCATTTGAGAATGATGAATCTGAAGCTTTCTGTAAGCTTCCCTTCTGGTTTCTTCCAACTTTGTTAATTAAGCAAGCCTGACTTGCATTGGATGCTCCTCAAGTAACTCAAGTTCTTTTATGTAATTCAAAGTTGGCAATTCAATTGAGATAGGCAGTTTGGCCTCTTTGCCATAAACCAAAACATAAGTTGAAAATCCTGTTGATCGTTTTGGTGTAACTCTATCAGCCCACAGGGCTAACTTGAGCTTGTCATGCCATGACCTTTGATTATCTTCAATTGTCTTTTTAATGATCTTAATCAGATTCTTGTTTGTTGATTCAGCTTGTCCATTACCTTGAGGGTAATAATTGGATGAAGTGTTCAGATAAACATTATTCTTTATTGACCAATCTGAAACTCTTAAGCCAACAAAATCTAAAGCATTATAAAAAATAATCGAATCAGGTGTACCAAACCTGGAAACTATATCCTGATAAAAGTTTAAAATTGATGTTTCATTTGCATCTCTTAATGCGATTGCTTCAACCCACTTCGTAAAGTAGTCTGTGGCAGTTAAAATCCATCTGTGCCCAACACTTGAGGGTGGATTGATTGGACCAATAAAATTGAGTCTCCACTTTCCAAATGGCTGCTCAACCTGAATTGGATTCAGGGGCAGGGCTGCTAACTTTTGTTTTCCTGCAAAAAGTGAACATTTGGCACATTTTCTGACATAAATATGAGCATCCTTGAAAATATCTGGCCAATAATAGCCTGCCTTCATAATTTTTCAGAGCTGTAGTACGAGGTGCAAAATGACCTCCAACAGGTCCATCATGGAATTTCTTCAAGAATTCTTTCAGTCTGATTTGGATAAACACACCTGAGAAAAACACCATTGAAATCCTTCTTATAAAGAACACCATCAATTTCTACATAAGGAATTGCTTGTAACCTGTAATATCTCCGTTTAGACTTGTCTAAACCTTCTGTACAATCTCCAGTATGCAAGTAATGGATCATTTGATGAATCCAATCAGTTGAAACAACTGAAACAACAGATGAATCTTCATTATTCAGAACTGTAGCAACCTCTTCACTGTTGTTTTCTTCATTTTCTGCAAGCTGTTCGCACAGTCCTTTACCTCGAACAAGCTTGGTAACCTTTATGCTAATGACATACTCCATGACTTTGGTTATCCAACCTGCTCGCTTATCATTAATGTCCTTATTCAGCAGAAACTCCTTGACTGTTGGGTGAGCTACCAACAGATTTATCTTATTATTAGACAGCATATGTCTGAATTTCTTCAGACTTCTCACTACAACAAGTACATGCTTCTTAACGAATGAGTATCTTGTTTCATAGTCATGCAAGATTTGACTAAAGAAAGCTATGGGATGCTCCATACCTTCATTATTTTGCTGACAAAGTATTGCAGAGATGGTATCCACTCCTACGAATGCATACAGTATGAAATCTTTATCAAAATTAGGATTTATAAGAGTAGGGGCTGCTGCAAGTGCCTCTTTAATCTGCTTGAAACTATTCTTTCCTTCTTTTGACCAGCTGAATTGAATGTTTTTCTTTAGCATGGCTGTTAATGGCTGTAATAACACTGCAAAATTAGGAATAAACCTCCTCACAAAGTTTATTCTACCCAGGAAGCTCTGCAAACCTTTTTTGTGAGCAGACAACGGTAAAGCCAGAATGGCTGCAATACGTTTTGGGTCAATAGAAATGCCATCTTTTGAAACAATATAGCCTAGAAGCTTACCTTCGTGTACAACAAAAATACTCTTCTTCGGATTCAACAAGATTCCATATTCTCTGCACCTCTCGAATATCTGTCTAAGATGACTGAAATGATCATTAGCATTCTGTGGGAAAACAGTGATATCATCCAGGTAAACAAGAACAAATTTATTTATCAAACCTTGAAGAGCCATATCCATCGCTCTTTGAAAGGTGGCCCCTGCGTTTGACAGTCCAAATGACATCTTTCTGTAAGCCATAGTACCCCACTTGGTGGTAAAGGCTGTCTTATACTGATCTTCTTCCTTAACCAAGATTTGGTTGTAACCTGAATATCCATCCAACAATGAAAACCTTTTTGATCCTGAAACAACCTACAATATTTGCTCCATTGAAGGCAGTGGGTAGTGATCTTTGAGTGAAGCCCTGTTTAGATCACGAAAATCAACACACATTCTTATCTCTCCGCTCTTCTTTCTGACAAGCACCAAATTTGACACCCAAGAAGTGTGCTTGATTGGAAATATTATACTACCTTCGATCAACTTGTTTAATTTTGTTTTCATCAGGTGTTCTAACTTTGGGTTCAAAGGCCTCTGCTTCTGTCTTACAGTTTTTGCATTGGGTTCAAGCTCAATTGTATGTTGAGCTAACTCGGGGTTAAAACCCTTCAAATCTCCATACTACCAAGTGAATATGTCATTGAATTCTTGACGAAGCAAGATAAAGGCTTGCTGTTCTGCCTTTGTACAAACTTTTCCAAGCTTAAGCAGCTTGTCCTTGAAAATTTCTATTGACTCGTAATGCTCCTGCTTCACTGTAATACTTGATTTATCTCTTCTAACCTGATCATCAGTGTTAAAGATGGATTCAAGGGTTACCAAACCCTTTGGTAGCTTGTTGGACTTGAGTTGCATGATCTGATCACCATATTGCTGATCAAATTTCTTCTGATTTCCAGCAGAAAACTCTGCTTCTTCCATCAGAAAATGAACTATTTGTTCATCACTATCAAAAATCTGCCAACTTACATTATTATCAGGTACTGAAGGTCTAACAACTACCTTCACGTACTACTGTACCTCCACATTATGAATTTCAGTCGGAATGTCAAACTGTGACCCTAGAGTAGCAAGTTTATCAACTTGCTTATTTTGAAGTCTGGGCATTGATTGCAGATTAAATGCATTAAACTCCTCAATTAAGTCCCAAACACGATGCTTATACAATTCATCAAATCATTCTTTGTTAAATTCAGATTTCTGACTTGATTTGCTATTAACTCTGAATCGCCAAACACCTGTAAGCATTTAATCTTTCTTTTTCTGGCCCATTCTAAGCCATGTATTAATGCTTCATATTCAACAATGTTATTAGAACAACTGAAAGCAAATCTAAAAGCTGAATAATACCTGTCTCCTTTAGGTGAAATCATAACAACTCCTCCACCAACACCAATTTTACTCCTAGAACTTGTTATCACAGAATCTAGCAGCGCTCGTTCCACGTATAACCCCCCTATGAAACTTGTCTGTTTCCTAGGATTCATGAAGTTCAGGTACGCATAATGAAGTGATTTTCAAGCCACCTTGAAATGCGTTCCAAAGCCTCGAATAGTCAATTCGAGCATCCCCCTATGTTTGCCTCGCGAAAACCTTAAAAACGAGCTCCTTCGCGAAGTCTCACTGTTCGTACTTAGCAAATTGCGAAAGATGCAGTAGCACTGAAAAAGTGCGCTCCTGCTCTAAAGCCAAAATAAGGCTAAGTATGAAAAGTGCAGGGGCGCTAATTTTTAGTGCCCTTGCATGAAAGTGAACTCTCCAAAAAATGTAATAGCGCTAAAAAAGTGCGTTATTACACTTTTTTCTCACACTTAAACTTTTTCTGGCCCTGGCCCATTTCTTCATGATTTTCGCATTTTTCGTCAATCGTGCCACTTTTCGTGCCTAAATTTATTGCTCAACTTGAGTTAGGTTTTTGATTTTCCCTTTTACTTAAAAGTGTTTTATTTCACCATTTTCATTGTTTATGATCTTTCTTCTTCTTTTCTTCTTGCTGGGCGAGTTCTCTTCAAACTGCAATCACGTTTTTTGGAAATTCGAAGTTCCTCTCCAGCAATCTTCGCGTTTTCTCTTGGTAAGTCTTTTTCCTTACTTTCTCTCCTTTTCCTTTCGTTACTTTGTATATGTCTTAGGATTTACATACCCGTTTTTATTCTTGCCTTTGTTTTCTTCATACGTTTTTCATCCCCACATGCGTACTCTTCCTCTCCATTCGTGTTTTTGGTCTTGTTTGTTCTTCCCTTGCTTTCTTTTCATGGCATTTTTGCGTGGCATTCTCCTCTTGCTCTCACATTTTTCCATTCGCCCTCACGCAATGGAACTCTTGCGTTTTGTTTTCAAACGCATTTTTCGTGCATTTAACTCCAACGTTTTTTGTGTTAACATCTTTCCTTGTCGCCCTTTCTATCACATTTTGGCACAAGCTCATTGAGGAATCTCTTGTTTTGTAAGAAGGTTTCCTTGGCTCTTATACACATTTACAATGGTGATGAAATGAATTCTAATTGCAACTCCATACAGACAAACAATTTTCAAATCCCAAGCGTCATTTTCAAGCACCATTACATTTGTTTTCCAAAACTATGTTTCAGATGTAGAGGCGCTGAAAAAGTGCGCCCTTGCATTTTGAAATATTTTTCTAACACTGAGATGCAGGAGCGCTATTTTTCAGCGCCTTTGCATCAAAGACTGAAAGTTCCAAAAATGTAAGGGCGCTGAATTTTAGCGCCCTTACACTTTTTACAATTTTTTCTAGATGAACTTCAAACTCGCCTGATTTACTCCTGGACTTCTTTCCATCCATTTTGCGCATTGTTTTGCGTGCCTTGTCATCTGCTCCATGCTTTCCCATCATCATTGCTCGTTTCATGCATCCCCATGCTACCTAACGACTAATGTTTGTTCTGGCTCAACACCTTGCAGTCTCTTTTCAAAGATCTTCAAAGTCTGAGTGATCAAAGTTTGAGTTGTTCCTAATGACTGTCGGTAAACCTCCGTCTTCTTCCAAGAGCAAAAGCCAAAATGAAGTATAAATATCAAGGTGTCTATCCGCCGACCATACTGGTCTCAAAGGTGGAAGAGATAAAAGATACAGAGGTTGACCATCAAGACTTGGTTGATTTTTCAAAGCAAACAGAGACGAAGCATCTTCCTGATCCAATGAGAGCAATTGTACACAGTAACCTACATTTGGTAGCTATGTTTCCTACAACTACACATAATATTGAGTTTGTTCTTCAGGTGGCGTCTCACTACATCAGAGAAAGTAGAAGTGTGATTGATTCTTCTGGGCACGAGATTCTAAGACTCGACCTTGATTTCTTTGACATTGTGTTTAAGGTTCCTCAAATGGAAAAATACATTGATATTTCTATACAAAAAGCACAAGAGGTCTTTGACGTTGATCCCAACAAGGCTAAAAACCTGATAAATGCTCAAAGGTTGAACAAGCCTAGACCATCTGTTTCCAGATGGCCAAAGGGACTCCTGCGAAGTGATTTCAAAGATGATGTCAAAGATATGATCACATTTTTAAGCAGAGTGAAAGGCTTGCCAGAATTGTCCACTTTTCATGATTGGATGTATGAATACATCAGGATTATAAGAAGACAAAAGGTACACATTGACTGGGGCAAACAGATCAGTGATGAAATACATGAGCAACTGATCAATGCTCCTTCTACATTGAAATTCTATATGACTTCTTACCTGGTGTACGCGGCGGCCGTAATGAGACAATTCCCAGGTCTATCTACAAAAGGGAATCGGATGATGGTACCTGTGTACAAATTTTTCTATCAATTGGAGTTGAAGGAAAGCTTTCATCACTTCAAGAGGGTTACAGATGCTTTCTTCGCGCCTTTGCTTTTCAATTTTGATCTGGCTCTTGAAAGAAGAAGGGTATCTGATGAGGCTTATAAGGTGGTAAGTAAAGTTGGATGCCTATTTCTTCAATTCCCAACGTTTACTTACTTGAGAGTAGGGTGCTACACTACCTGTCCTTACATGCTGCCACGTTATCCTTCGGATAAGTGGGTTCTCATGGAAACATGCAGATAATTGATTTCAGTGCAAAAAGAATGAAGAAGCAACCACAAGTATGGATTCAAGTTCCCACTGACCATTGGCCGATATACTATCCCAACTGCACAAAAGGCTAAGTCTGTTTATGTTGAAATGCAGATCATGACAATAAAGACCTACAGGTATAGGTTTGATTTTGATTACCGAGATGTCAGAAAAAGATTACAAAAGGGTCATCATCACAAGTACCGTTTTCAAGACATTTGGGCTAAGTGCAGAGATGAAGAAGCCATTCGCAAAATAGACTATTGCAGGTTGACTGTTCAACAGATCAGAGACCTTGATATTGCTGACCTACCAGAGGATTTTGCAGATCCTGGTGATATCATGAATGCTGTCTATGATGAACAAGGAATTGCTAAAAGGCCGTTGCCTACAATTCAATGGTCTAGGAAAGAAATTACCAGCATGAGAGAGAGATTGAAGCCAATCCTAGCCAACACTGCAGAATGGTTACATAAGCATGGTTATGAAATGAAATGTTTTAGAACAGAATCGGAAGGAGAAGAATCTGAAGCAGAAGCTCACCAACAGCAAGAACTTCACGACAAAAATAAATCAGCGGCTATTCCCACTTCTTCACGAAGAGGTCCTAGGATCAAGTTTATTGTTGGCAAGAAAGATACCCAGTCCATCCCAGAGACAAAAATCGTGGAATCCAATCCATCTCGCTCTAAAGGTAAAAAGTCTATTCCAAAGGAGGTAGATTCCGATGAAGAAGGAACTTCAAGTGATCAATCCGCTGAAGATGAAGACTCAGCAGAAGTAGACTGCGATGCAGAAGAGGTTTCTGAAAGCGGCCAAGAGTCTAAAAGAAGATTCTGAAGAAGGATCTAATGGTGATTTTGAAGGTGAACCAGAATCAGAAAGACAAGAGGGTGATCAACAGGAACCCGAGCATGATCAAGAAAGAACTAATTCTCCTCCTGAGAATGAAGTTGAGGAAATTCCTAGAACGTCATCACCTGTGATTTCAAATATTCCTCATACCCCTCCAAATTCAAGAACTCTTCCACCTCCTGTTCCTTCGTCACCTATTCCTACCACATGCATTCTTGCAGTTGAGATATCCACTATCCCTATAGCATCAACCCCGCTTGATACTCCCTCAGTGACAAGCATTCATACGGTTGATATACTGTCAAGCCCTCCATCGTCCATTCCTAGCCTGTCTTCACCAACATATGAAATCACTTCGGAGAATGAATTCAATCATTTCATGAATGAGTCAATGCGTGATCAACTCAATGTGCAAACTACAGGAGCAATGATGACAGATACTTCTCCTATTGTCACGATACCCACGGTAAGCTTAGACGTGACAATAACTTCAGAAGTGGCGATGACAACTGAATTAATAGTGAATCTAGAAGTTCACACCTACTTTCTTCCACCTTGGCTAATATCTCAAGTGTCGAAGCGGAAGAAGCAAATTATTTCTCTAAAGGAGCTCGACCTCGAAGAGATAGTCCTTCCAAAGGCTAAAGGGAAGAAAAAGGAAAAGGTATACTCAAGGCTGAACGTTGATAAGTCTGGCCACAAGTATGCGGAAATTGGCATACCACCACATGAAGAAGGTGATGTCAATATGGAAGACTACATGATGACAAAGGTCCAGCTTGGAAAGGTTACCAATGAAAGTGCAAAGGCTGATGTGCAAGTGACATTGGATATCTTGGCTGGAAGACTGGATAAAGTAGAGCAAGCTCGCAATATGTTCAAACAGAGGGCAGAGCATTATGCCACTGTTGTAAAGAGACTTGTAGGTTCTCCAAGTAATGCACAACTGCTGACAGTGGTAAGTATTGAAGACCCAGCTGTCAAGAAACCTGAGAAGTTTGCCTCCAAAGGCAGAGTGTTGTATGATTTTGTTGAGAAGATCATTGAACACAGATCTCAGATTATAATTGCTGCGGATGAGAAAACTACCTTGTTAGCCAAGCTCACCACAGAGCTTGATAAAGAAAAAGGTGTACTTTCCCAGGAGCGCAGAGATATGGAAAAATTCCTGCTGACGTGGTCAAAGATGAAGTAGGTAAAGCTCAGTAAATTGGTGGAAGTTGGGTTAATTCCTGACAAAGAAAAGTTCGTTGAGGTAAGAGAATCCTTGAAACATCGAATTCAAGTAATTTAGTCTCTCACGGAAGATCTCCACCAAGTACAGGAAGATGTCGAAGGACATCGTGTCATTCTTGAGAAAGGTATCAAAGAGTTTCCCGGTCAACTTCTTGAGGAGAATCGTATCTTCCTGCCAGCCACAAAAATATCTCAGATCTACAAAGAAGCCATCATGAAATTGATTGACAGTTCAGACTTTTCAGAAGCCTCACTGAATGTCATTTGTGATACAAGGCTCACATTGGATAACTTGAAAACGCATCTTGACAGATGCAAGAAGGTTCACTCATTTGCCATGAGATCGATCATGAGAATTCACACCATTGTGGATTACACTGTTGGTCCAGATGAGAAGTTCGTGCAAGAGACTAGGAGGAAATATGAAGACTTCCGCGCCCAAAGCAAGGAACTATGAAGATTCCTGTTCTCCAGTGTTAGACATTTCCGGTGCATCCCTTTATGCATCTTTTAAATATTTCCTGACATCTTAAATGTCTTTTTGTAAATTATAATTACACCAAGTTCGAAGATGTAATTTTTTGAAAACAAATTACACTTTGACTTTGGTCAAAGTTAGGTGAGATTTCCTAAAATCGCTCACCTAACTTTCCTTAATTTCCTCAATTAGATTCCTAATTTTTCTCATCCCTCTTTCTATATAATGTGAGGGATTTTTATTGTAAAGTTCATCCTTTAGTATTTTGCAACAAAGTGCTGCCCCTTTTTGAAGCAGAATTGTGAAACTTTGTGTTCATGCTTTGTGAATGAAATTCGATCAATAAAGAAGAAGATTGCAATCCAGACTTTGTGTTGGATTCGATAATCTTACAAATTGATCTTATTTGGTGGTGATTAGGTGATGGAATCTGAAGGACTCTAAGTAATTTATGTAAACTTTGTGTTGCATCTATTATTTGGATTTACATTTGTGTTTTTGTTTATCTTTCGGTTGAGTGATCTACAAGACTTTGCGCTTGTAATTATTCACATTCTTTGGATACTTTTGTTGAATGATCTACAAGACTTTGTGCTTGTAATTGTTCATGCTGTTTGAGGAATTGTTGCGTCTAAGAAGACTTTGTGCTTCTAACATGACAAATGATACATTCTTCACAGATCCACCATTGAAAAAGCTACGGAACGACTTTGTGCCTTCGTGAGCTTTCCCTTTTACTTTATTTGTTTATTGTGAAATTACTTCTGGTATCTCTACGCTTTGGTTTGACAAGATAGAGGTATGTGTATTACTGCTAGTTGATTGTTTAAAGTTGTTAAGAATCGTGAACTTCCAATAGTGAAGCATTGTAAACATCTTCTCTGAAAAAAGAGAGAAGGATGAATGTAACACACCCCCCCACTTCGTAAGTTTTGTGTACATTTTATAATTACTTGTTTGTTTTACTATCACTTTTGTCAGCAGTAAGAAGGGGGCCTCCCCTTTCCGAGAGGAGATATTTACATCTCATATAGCTGTGGCTGAAGTCCAAGTTGTGTAGTCTATCGAAAAGATGATTACATAATTTTCACCCAACAGTTTTTTGGCGACTCCGCTGGGGAACAACATACGCAATCTAAGCTTCACGCTTTTGATTGAAGTAGATAAGTTTCCTCTTTCTTGCTGTTCTTTTGTATATTGTTAACTTTGTAATATCCATCATATTCATATCTACATTCTAGTAGACCAGATATATACACGAGGATTGAGGGCTCAAGGAGTAACATATCCACTTTTTGAAGAGTTGTTGCAACACGACTTTCCATTTACTCTTTCACGAGTAAGGTCACCACTGCAATGTGCTATAAGCTACCCTCCACGTAGCCAAAGATCTCCTCTCCCAAGTGTTTGGTCTGTTTACCGCAGACGTCCTGTTCAAGTACCTGTTGTACAACCAGTCATGGCCGCACCACCTACAGGACCATGGGGAAATGCTTTTGGTCCCCTCCGTTTGGCTGCACCTTTGCATGAACTGCCGCGCATATCCAGGAAACATCTCCTAAAGTTCCAAGGTGATGACAAACAACACCCCGATGAGCACATATCCGCATTCTATATCGTTTGTGGCGTTCTCGGCATTGAACATGAAGATGTTTCTGTAACATTGTTCATTGAATCCCTTCAAGGGGTGGCAGCCGAATGGTTCTTCACCCTTCCTAATGCCTCTGTCACCAATTGGGCCACTCTTCGCACCAAATTTGAAGAAAGATTTAAACCTGCTGAAGATTCACATGCTCTGTTGGCGCAGCTCACCACCATGCATAAAGAAGCTCACGAGCCTATGCGCGAGTTTGTGGCGAAATTCAATAAATTGGTGATGCGGATCCCAAATGATGCAAGACCAACGGATCATAACCTAAAGTGCTTCTTCATCAACACACAACTACCGAAGGTGAGTTTCTACTTACGTAGGGAAAATATTGTTAATGTTAAAGCGGCCCAACAATTGGCTACCAGTCTGGAGGACGACATGATCCTTGCTGGAGAAATCAGGATGGGAACTAATAGAAATAAAAGGATGCAAGCCTCAGGGTCTTCGGCATCCAATGTTAGTACTCCCACTGCCAGCTCAAATTTCACAGATCCCATGGTCCAAAGGCTGTCAAATGAAGTTGTCTCTGAAGAAACAAGTTTCAAGCAATAACAACAGTAACAATTACAAGGACGTCCCTAGGAGGACTTTCCCTAATTATGCTGGCAACAAAAATCAAAATCGTCTCCCAGCACCTCCAGGAAGGGTTGCTCTGGAAGCCCCGCCCGCTAACAATGCTGCGGGATACTATGAGACTGAACAAGATGATTATGCGCAGCCTAAATACCCTGAAGAAGAAAATGCCGATCTCTTCCAAGAAGAAGAAACTGAACCGGCTGGCGACTCCAAGATTAGCTATTTGCAAATGATGGAAGAAGAAGAAGAAGATGACTTGGTGACTGACACTTACGCTGTTTTTACGCGACACCAACAAAATTAGCTTGATAAAGCTCAAGCTGCTGCTGTTCCAGAAAAAGAGAAGCCGCCAGTAATGATCGCCAAAAGAGGATCTCCCCTCCCTTGGAAACCTAAGAAAGCAACAAATCCACAAGTAAGTGCACCTCGCTCTCCTTCATCAACTCCCGTTATTCCTAAATCTAATCCTCTTGTTCCAAAGACCAGTGTACCTTTTGTGAAACCAATCAGTGAAGTTACGACTTCCAACCTACAAAGTTCTTTCCAGGCTTTCGACATTATTGACCATGCCAAGAAAACCAAGGTTCAAATGTCCGAGGCTGAATACCTCAAAGCCAACCCCGACCAATTTGACATGCTTGTCAAGTTCGTCAATGATAAAATAATTTCCCCAAGTCAGGATACACCTCCTGACATCCCAGTTACTCGTAAACCCAAGATATCACAGAGTAACCTTGTATCCAATCCTCCAACCGCTTCCAGACGCATTGATCTATTTTTCATCTCCCTACTTGTAAATGGTTTCAAGCTGAGTAACTGTGTCATAGACTCTGGTGCATCCGATAATGTGATGCCCGCCAAGGTAGCTACTGCTTTAGGCCTTGAAATGACCAAAACTTTCAGTCGTTGTTTTTCCATGGAAAATAAACAAGTGCCATTAATCGGCCAGATCAAAGATGCGCAATACACATTTGCCGCATACCCGGAGAAGAAAATAAAAATGACGGTCCTCGTGGCCGATGTACCAACTTCCTACGAAATCCTCCTTGGACGCAATTTCTGCAAAGATGTTGGAGGAGAACTAAGTATGGATATGTACGAAGCAAGAATACCAGTAAAAGGTGTGATGCAAAAGCTGATTCCTGAAAAAGAATCAAAGTTTTCAGTTGCCAAGTCAGATGAACCTAGAGCTCAGATTTTGTTTGAATCCTTAGGCGTGGAAACTTACTACCTACAGATGAATGAGGTAGGGGAATCCTCGACTCAAAATGAGTTAGAAAATGATGATATTTCTTCCACTTCAAATGAGACGTCATCAGGTGATTTGTCTATCTCCGACCATGAATCTTTGTCAGATGATGAAGTTTTGGACTTTGACACTGTTAGCATTGGTGATCCCAACGGTGTCTAGTTGCTCGAATTTGATGGTAGCTACTCTTCCACCGGCTCTGGAGAAGGAATGGTTTTTATTTCGCCAACAGGAAAGTTTTTCCCTTTCTCCTTCAAGTTGCAGTTTGATAACACCAATAACACTGCCGAGTATGAAGCCCTGTTATTGGGAATGCAAGTTGCACTGAAGAAAGGTATAAAAAATCTTCATGCACAAGGTGATGCCGAGCTGATAGTATGTCAAGTAAGAAATCTCTATCAAACAAAGAATGATAGACTCAGTCATTATCGTAATCTAGTATGGGATTCTGTTGAGGAATTCAAAGCTTTTGATATCTCTATTGTTCCCAGAGAATACAATACTAGAGCTGATTCCCTCACAATCTCTGCTACGCTGTTGGTGCCACACAAATATTTTCAAGGTTCTACCTACACCATAGAGTTGGTTTTCTGCCCAAGTGTCCCTGACAATTCAGAGAACTAGAAGATTTTCAATGACGATCATCAAATCATCGCCTTTCTTCAAAAAGCATAAATTTTTGATGAGTTGTATTTTGAGGGCAGCAATTCTCCGCCTTGAGAATCTGTGTCCAATATAGATCCTGTCATGGGTGAAGAATATTTTCAACTCAAAGGGAATAAAATTCCCAAAGGATTAGTATCCTTGGAAAAGCTTTTTGACAAGCATGATCGCCACGTGAAGAAGAAACTCTCAGATTCTGACTCATCTAATGAAGTGGAACAGATTAATTTAGGAACTAAAGCTAACCCTAAGATGGTGAACATTGGAAAATGTTGCACGACCGAAGAAAGAAGACAATTTGCTCAGCTACTATAGGAGTATATTGATGTCTTGGCATATTCATATGAGGATCTAAAATCATTTCGGCCTAAAGAAGTGCAACATGATATTCCTCTCAAGGTTGGAGCTTTGCCTTACAAACAAAAGCAGAGGCAGTACAATCCCAAGATCTCTGGAACAATTTTGGCGGAAGTTCAAAAGATGTTGAATGCACGGATAATATTCCCTATCCATCATTCAACATGGATAGCCAATATCATCCTCATTTGTAAGAAGAATGGTGAAGTCCGCATTTGTGTAGATTTCAGAAATCTAAATCATTTGTCTCTCAAAGACAATTACCCACTTCCAGTGATGGATCAAGTTCTACAAAATGTAACCGGATCCGAGATGCTCTCCATGCTGGACGGATTTTCTGATTATAATCAAATTGAATTTAATTCAAGCGATCAACACAAAACCACTTTCACAATGCCATGGGGAACCTTTGCATATCGCATGATGCCGTTTGGTTTAATCAACGCTGGCGCTACATTCCAACGTGCCATGGATCTCGCTTTTCACGACGTGATGGGCAAGTTCATTATGGTGTATCTTGACGATCTCATAGTTCTCTAAGCAACGTCATGAGCATTTCTACCACTTGAGGAAAACTCTTGAGAGATGCCGTCAGCACGGTATTTCCCTAAATCCCAAAAAGTCAACTTTTGGGGTGACAGAAGATAAAATTCTTGGTCACGTTGTATCTACAGAGGGAATCAAGATTGACTTGGAAAGAGTCAATGGAATTAAATCTCTCACTTTTCCGTCAAGCAAGAAAGCTATTCATTCTTTCTTCGGCAAGGTAAACTTCTTAAGGAGGTTTCTTCCAGACTTTGCTGAAAAGACCCGTCATATTGTGAATATGATGAAGGGTAACGCCACATTTCATTGGACGGCAGAAGGCAAAGCAGCGTTCGATGACATCAAGGAGGCCATTGCTCATGTGCCTGTGTTGTTTTTCCCTAATTACACCAAAGATTTTGTTATGTACAGTTATGCTTCCGAGCATACACTATCAACAATTTTAGTACAGGAAAATTATGGAGGCTTTGAATCCCCCATTGCATTCATGAGATGCCCCCTGAAGAATTATGAATTGAAATATTCTCAAATGGAGAAGCACGCTTTCGTAGTTGTGAAAGCTGTCAAACATTTCCGGTTCTACATTCTAAGCAGTCATGTGAAAGTTCTCGCCCCAGATTCGACTGTTAAGTCTATCCTAACACAACAGGAATTTGGAACAAAAAGAGGCAATTGGATTGCCAAGATTCAGGAATATGATCTGGAGATTAAACCCACTAAGTTGATACGTGGATGTGGACTTTGTCAGCTTATTGCTGAAAATAGTCCAGGCGAAGAAATTTCAGAGGATGAAGAAGTTTCAGATGAGGAGGAGGTTGATCCCAGTACACTTCCAATGGTACTATTTGTTAGCACCACTGACGAATGGTATTCCAACATCGCTCACTTCCTAACATACAGAGAATTCCCTAATCACTTGACTCCAAAGGAAAAGAGAACCATCAAGCTGAAATCAGCTAATTTTGTCTTATGGGACAACGGCTTGTATAAGCGTGCAATAGACGGGACATTTCTCAGATGCGTTGATAAGGAACAACAACAAAAGTTGCTGAAATCTTATCATGATTTGGCATGTGGTGGGCATTTCTCAGCACCAGTAACCGCTCACAAAATCTTGAGAGTGAAGTATTACTAGCCCACACTTTTTCAGGACACGTACTCTTGGGTGCATAAGTGTGAATTGTGCCAACAGTTTGTCGGCCATCCCAGGTTGGCATCTTTGCCATTAAAACTTGTTGTGATTGAAGAACCTTTCCAGCAATGGGGCATTGATTTCATAGGTGCAGTTAATCCATCATCAAGTGCTGGACATATCTATGTTTTGACTACTACTGACTATTTCACCAAATGGGTGGAAGCGATACCTACCAAGTGTGCTACTTCAGAGGTAGTGTGTAGTTTCTTAAAAGAAAGCATTATTTCCAAGTTCGGTGTGCCGAACAAGATTGTTGCTGACAATGCTTCTACCTTCTCATCAAACAAGATTACTGAGTTTTGTTTTGAACACGGTATAACCTTATCACATTCTTCTGACTATTATCCGCAAGGTAATGGTCAGGTGGAATCTAGCAACAAGAATCTGGTGACTATAATCCACAAGCTGGTGGACGAGAATCAACGTTTGTGGCACAAGGCTTTGTTTGACGCTTTATGGGCAGACATGATAACTCTGAAGTGAGCAATCGACATGTCTCCTTTTCAATTCTTGTACGGGTTGAATGCTGGGATTCCTATAACCTTGGAACTACCAGCCCTCAAGCTGGCTAAGGCCATTGAGGATGAGACGTTTGACAACTCTGTTGATAAGCGCATCATGTATCTCTCCGAATTGGAAGAGAATCGGGTTCAAGTGGCTGATCGCATCGCGAAACACCAGGACCAAGTGAAGAAGCTGTTTGACAAAAAAGCTAAGTCTCGAGAATTTCAAATTGGTGACCTCGTTCTCCTGTGGGACAAATGAAGAGAACCAAAGGGTATGCACGGGAAATTTGACTCATTGTGGACATGACCTTTCCAAATACATCAGTTTCATGGTGAAAACAGTTTCTTGTTATCATACAGAGATGGAACGCCATTTGCCCTTCCTCACAGTGGACAACATCTCAAGCACTTTACATAGTAAAGAAGTTGGTGTTGGTATGTAAATACTTTTTATTTTTAAGTCCTTTTGAGTCTTTATGTTTTATGTTTTGTCACTGTCATTGCCTAACTCTAAGCCCAATGGATGGATAAAGGCACTTGAATTATGGAATTCTTCTTCCTTCATTCTTTTCAAAGAACAACTGAAGGAAGATCCCCATCAGGAGCCAACTATTATCAAAGAATCTAGTAGCGCTCGTTCCACGGATAACCCCCTATGAAACTTGTCCGTTTCCTAGGATTCATGAAGTTCAGGTACGCATAATGAAGTGATTTTTAAGCCACCTTGAAATGCGTTCGAAAGCCTTGAATAGTCAATTCGAGCATCCCCCTATGTTTTCCTCGCGAAGACCTTCGAAACAAGTTCCTTCGCGAAGTCTCACTGTTCGTACTTAGCAAATTGCGAAAGATGCAGTAGCACTGAAAAAGTGTGCTCCTGCTCTAAAGCCAAAATTTGGCTAAGTATGAAAAGTGCAGGGGCGCTAATTTTTAGCGCGCCTGCATGAAAGTGAACTCTCCAAAAAATGTAATAGCACTAAAAAAGTGAGCTATTACAATTTTTTCTCACACTTAAAACTTTTTTTTGGCCCTAACACGTTTCTTCATGATTTTTGCATTTTTCGTCAATCGTGCCACTTTTCGTGCCTAAATTTATTGCTCGACTTGAGTTAGGTTTTCAATTTTCCCTTTTACTTAAAAGTGTTTTATTTCACCATTTTCATTGTTTATGATCTTTCTTCTTCTTTTCCTCTTGCTGGGCGAGTTCTCTTCAAACTGCAATCACGTTTTTTGGAAATTCGAAGTTCCTCTCCAGCAATCTTCGCGTTTTCTCTTGGTAAGTCTTTTTCCTTACTTTCTCTCCTTTTCATTTCGTTACATTGTATATGTCTTAGGATTTACATACGCATTTTTATTCTTGCCTTTGTTTTCTTCATACGTTTTTCATCCCCACATGTGTACTCTTGCTCTCCATTCGCGTTTTTGGTCTTGTCTGTTCTTCCCTTGCTTTCTTTTCATGGCGTTTTTGCGTGGCATTCTCCTCTTGCTCTCGCGTTTTTCCATTCGCCCTCACGCAATGGAACTCTTGTGTTTTATTTTCAAATGCATTTTTCGTGCATTTAACTCCAACATTTTTTGTGTTAACATCTTTCCTTGTCGCCCTTTCTATCACGTTTTGGCACAAGCTCATTGAGGAATCTCTTGTTTTGTAAGAAGGTTTCCTTGGATCTTATACACATTTACAATGGTGATGAAACAAATTCTAATTGCAACTCCATAGAGACAAACAATTTGCAAATCCCAAGCGCTGTTTTCAAGCACCATTACATTTGTTTTCCAAAACTATGTTTCAGATGTAGAGGCGCTGAAAAAGTGTGCCCTTGCATTTTGAAATATTTTTCTAACACTGAGATGTAGGAGCGCTATTTTTCAGCGCCCTTGCATCAAAGACTGAAATTTCAAAAAATGTAAGGGTGCTGAATTTTAGCGCCCTTACACTTTTTACAAATTTTTCTAGATGAACTTCAAACTCATCTGATTTACTCCTGGACTTCTTTCCATCCATTTTGTGCATCATTTTGCGTGCCTTGTCATCTGCTCCACGCTTTCCCATCATCGTTGCTAGTTTCACGCATCCCCATGCTACCTAATGACTAATGTTTGTTCTGGCTCAACACCTTGCAGTCTCTTTTCAAAGATCTTCAAAGTCTGAGTGATCAAAGTTTGAGTTGTTCCTGATGACTGCCGGTAAACCTCAGTCTTCTTCAAGAGCAAAAGCCAAAATGAAGTATAAATATCAAGGTGTCTATCCGCCAACCGTAGTGGTCTCCAAGGTGGAAGAGATAAAAGATACAGAGGTTGGCCATCAAGACTTGGTTGATTTTGCAAAGCAAACAGAGACAAAGCCTCTTCCTGATCCAATGAGAGCAATTGTACACAGTAACCTGCATTTGGTAGCTATGTTTCCTACAGCTGCACATAATACGAAGTTTGTTCTTCAAGTGGCGTCTCACTACATCAGAGAAAGTAGAAGTGTGATCGATTCTTCTGGGCACAAGATTCTAAGACTCAACCCTGATTTCTTTGACATTGTGTTTAAGGTTCCTCAAATGGAAAAATACATTGATATTTCTATACAAAAAGCACAAGAGGTCTTTGACACTGATCCCAACAAGGCTAAAAACCTGATAAATGCTCAATGGTTGAAGAAGCCTAGACCATCTATTTCCAGATGGCCAAAGGGACTCCTGTGAAGTGATTTCAAAGATGATGTCAAAGATATGATCACATTTTTAAGCAGAGTGAAAGGCTTTCCAGAATCATCCACTTTTCATGATTGGATGTATGAATACATCAGGATTATAAGAAGACAAAAGGTACACATTGATTGGGGAAAACAGATCAGTGATGAAATACATGAGCAACTGATCAATGCTCCTTCTACATTGAAATTCTATATGACTTCTTACCTGGTGTACGCGACCGCCGTAATGAGACAATTCCCAGGTCTATCTACAAAAGGGAATCGGATGATGGTACCTGTGTTTAGATTTTTCTATCAATTGGAGTTGAAGGAAAGCTTTCATCACTTCAAGCGGGTTATAGATGCTTTCTTCGCGCCTTTGCTTTTCAATTTTGATCCGACTCTTCAAAGAAGAAGGGTATCTGATGAGGCTTATAAGGTGGTAAGTAAAGTTGGATGCCTATTCCTTCAATTCCTAATGTTTAATTACTTGAGAGTAGGGTGCTACACTGGCTGTCCTTACATGCTGCCACGTTATCCTTCGGATAAGTGGGTTCTCATGGAAACATGCAGATAGTTGATTTCAGTGCAAAAATAACGAAGAAGCAACCACAAGCGTGGATTCAAGTTCCCACTGACCATTGGCCGATATACTATCCCAACTGCACAAAAGGCTAAGTCTGTTTATGTTGAAATGCAGATCATGACAATCAAGACCTACAGGTATAGGTTTGATTTTGATTACCGAGATGTCTGAAATAGATTACAAAAGGGTCATCATCACAAGTACCATTTTGAAGACATCTGGGCTGATTACAGAGATGAAGAAGCCATTCGCAAAATGGACTATTGCAGGTTGACTGTTCAACAGATCAGAGACCTTGATATTGCTGACCTACCAGAGGATTTTGCAGATCCTGGTGATATCATGAATGCTGTCTATGATGAACAAGGAATTGCTAAAAGGCCGTTGCCTGCAATTCAATGGTCTAGGAAAGAAATTACTAGCATGAGAGAGAGATTGAAGCCAATCCTAGCCAACACTGCAGAATGGTTACATAAGCATGGTTATGAAATGAAAAGTTTCAGAATAGACTCGAAAGGAGAAGAATCCGAAGCAGAAGCTCGCAAACAGCAAGAACTTCGCGACAAAAATAAATCAGCGGCTATTCCCACTTCTTCACGAAGAGGTCCCAGGATCAAGTTTACTATTGGCAAGAAAGATACCCAGTCCGTCCCAGAGACATAAATCGTGGAATCCAATCCATCTCGCTCTAAAGGTAAAAAGTCTATTCCAGAGGAGGTAGATTCCAATGAAGAAGGAACTTCAAGTGATCAATCCGCTGAAGATGAAGACTCAACAGAAGTAGACTTCGATGCAGAAGAGGTTTCTGAAAGCGGCCAAGAGTCTGAAAGAAGATTCTGAAGGAGGATCTGAAGGTGATTTTGAAGGTGAACCAGAATTGGAAAGACAAGAGGGTGATCAACAGGAACCTGGGCATGATCAAGAAAGAACTACTTCTCCTCCTGAGAATGAAGTTGAGGAAATTCCTAGAACATCATCGCCTGTGATTTCAAATGTTTCTCATACCCCTCCAAATTCAAGAACTCCTCCACCTCATGTTCCTTCGTCACCTATTCCTACCACATGCATTCCTGCAGTTGAGATATCCACTATCCCTATAACATCAACCTCGCTTGATACTCCCTCAGTGACAAGCATTCATACGGTTGATATACTGTCAAGCCCTCCATCGTCCATTCCTAGCCTGTCTTCACCAACATATGATATCACTTCTGAGAATGAATTCAATCATTTCATGAATGAGTCAATGCGTGATCAGCTCAATGTGCAAACTACAGGAGCAATGATGATAGATACTTCTCCTATTGTCACGATACCCATGGTAACCTCAGATGTGACAATAACTTCAGAAGTGGCGATGACAACTGAATTGATAGTGAATCTAGAAGTTCACACCTCCTTTCTTCCCCCTTGGCTAATATCTCAAGTGTCGAAGCGGAAGAAGCAAATGATTTCTTTGGAGGAGCTCGACCTCGAAGAGATAGTCCTTCCAAAGGCTAAAGGGAAGAAAAAGGAAAAGGTATACTCAAGGCTGAACGTTGATAAGTCTAGCCACAAGTATGCGGAAATTGGCATACCACCACATAAAGAAGGTGATGTCAATATGAAAGACTACACGGTGACAAAGGTCCAACTTGGGAAGGTTAGCAATGAAAGTGCAAAGGCCGATGCACAAGTGACATTGGATATCTTGGTTGGAAGACTGGATAAAGTAGAGCAAGCTCGCAATATGTACAAACAGAGGGTAGAGCATTATGCCACTGTTGTAAAGAGACTTGCAGGTTTTCCAAGTAATGCACAACCACTGACAGTGGTAAGCATTGAAGACCCAGCTGTCAAGAAAGTTGAGAAGTTCACCTCCAAAGGCAGAGTGTTGTATGATTTTGTTGAGAAGATCATTGAACACGGATCTCAGATTATAATTGCTGTGGACGAGAAAACTACCTTGTTAGCCAAGCTCACCACAGAGCTTGATAAAGAAAAAGGTGTACTTTCCCAGGAGCGCAGAGATATGGAAAAATGCCTGCTGACGTGGTCAGAGATGAAGCAGGTAAAGCTCAGTAAATTGGTGGAAGTTGGGGTGATTCCCTGACAAAGAAAAGTTCGTTGAGGTAAGAGAATCCTTGAAACATCGAATTCAAGTAATTTAGTCTGTTACGGAAGATCTCCACCAAGTACAGGAAGATGTCAAAGGACATCATGTCATTCTTGAGAAAGGTATCAAAGAGTTTCCTGGTCAACTTCTTGAGGAGAATCGTATCTTCCTGCCAGCCACAAAAATATCTCAGATCTACAAAGAAGCCATCATGAAATTGATTGACAGTTCAGACTTTTCAGAAGCCTCACTGAACGTCATTTTTGATACAAGGCTCACATTGGATAACTTGAAAATGCATCTTGATAGATGCAAGAAGGTTCACTCATCTGCCATGAGATCGATCACGAGAATTCACACCATTGTGGATTACACTGTTGGTCTAGATGAGAAGTTCGTGCAAGAGACCAGGAGGAAATATGAAGACTTCTGCACCCAAAGCAAGGAACTATGAAGATTCCTGTTCTCCAGTGTTAGACATTTCTGGTGCATCCCTTTATGCATCTTGTAAATATTTCCTGACATCTTAAATGTCTTTTTGTAAATTATAATTACACCAAGTTCGAAGATGTAATTTTTTGAAAACAAATTACACTTTGACTTTGGTCAAAGTTAGGTGAGATTTCCTAAAATCGCTCACCTAACTTTCCTTAATTTCCTCAATTAGATTCCTAATTTTTCTCATCCCTCTTTCTATATAATGTGAGGGATTTTTATTGTAAAGTTCATCCTTTAGTATTTTGCAACGAAGTGCTGCCCCTTTTTGAAGCAGAATTGTGAAACTTTGTGTTCATGCTTTGTGAATGAAATTCGATCAATAAAGAAGAAGATTGCAAGCAAGACTTTGTGTTGGATTCGATAATCTTACAAATTGATCTTATTTTGTGGTGATTAGGTGATGGAATCTAAAGGACTCTAAGTAATTTATGTAAACTTTGTGTTGCATCTATTATTTGGATTTACATTTGTGTTTTTGTTTATCTTTCGGTTGAATGATCTACAAGACTTTGCGCTTGTAATTATTCACGTTCTTTGGATACTTTTGTTGAATGATCTACAAGACTTTGTGCTTGTAATTATTCATACTGTTTGAGGAATTGCTGCGTCTAAGAAGACTTTGTGCTTCTAACGTGACAAACGATACATTCTTCACAAATCCACCATTGAAAAGGCTACGGAACGACTTTGTGCCTTCGTGAGCTTTCCCTTTTACTTTATTTGTTTATTGTTAAATTACTTCTGGTATCTCTACGCTTTGGTTTGACAAGATAGAGGTATTGGTATTACTGCTAGTTGATTGTTTAAGGTTGTTAAGAATCGTGAACTTCCAACAGTGAAGCATTGTAAACATCTTCTCTGAAAAAAGAGAGAAGGATGAATGTAACACACCCCCCCACTTCGTAAGTTTTGTGTACATTTTATAATTACTTGTTTGTTTTACTACCACTTTTGTCAGCAGTAAGAAGGGCACCTCCCCTTTCCGAGAGGAGAGATTTACATCTCACATAGCTGTGGTTGAAGTCCAAGTTGTGTAATCTATCAAAAAGCTGATTACATAATTTTCACCCAACAAAACTGTCAAAAAATGGTTTCCAAAGCTGATCAATCTGCTGTACTTGATGTTTTTCTTCCTTGACCAGATTCAGAATAATTGCATCAGGTTCTCGAATCATATAAATGCCCAAACCTACTTCGTCTATGAGATTGAACAAATCAACCTCATGATTCTCGGCTGCCCACTCATCTAGATTTATGTCTGGTATGCCTTCTATAGGTACAGTGGGGTCGAGGGTCATGGATTGATCCTCCTGATCATGGAAAGCTAGGTTTGCATTTATGGGGTTCAGAACATAAGGTTCAATATGGTCTTTAGCTAATGATTCTAATTTAATCGTGACTTTAGTACCATACCTGGTTCTTAAAAAACATGTGTGACCAGTCTGATGACAAATAACCACCTAACTTTGCAGTGAAATCTCTAGATAAGCAAATGGAAAAATAAGGTGGGAGATCAATGACATGAGATTTGAAAGTTAGGACAAGCATGCAATGTAAGAGGCAAATTTTTAATAACTCCTATAGACTTAACAACTGTACCATCCAACTGAACTACCCCTTTTGACAACGGTTCATACTCAAGTCCTAACTTATCTACCAACTATTTAGGCATGATTGAGCTACTTGCTCCACTGTCGATCATGCAGTTATGCACTATGTTTTCACCAATTATTAAGTTGACATAAAAAAGTGGTGGTTTTACCTCTTTAGCTGGCTGTCCTTGCTTTTGATTTGAACCGTTCGCAAGAACTCTTGGCTGTTCTGCATTTGCTTCGTCAGAAATTGATATTTTAGTTAAAGCCTCCTACAAGCTTTTTTTTTTTGCGCAGGCAAGCTTAATGCATCTATCATGGTAATGCCAACAATTGTCTTTTTCACATGTTCAACAATATTGAAAGAAGAAGCACCAACCTTTGACTGTACTTTTGAACAACATATGTTTGAGCTACTTAAGGCTTGAACTGAACTTTAGGATGCTCCTTTGATGGTCCATCCTATTGTCTTGGTAAAATATGAACATTCTGAGCTATTGAAGGCTGAAACTGCCTCTGTTGGGTTGTAAAATCTTAATTTTTCTGGTGAACAATAGGCTATTTGTCTTTTTCTGCTTGTTTATCAGGAACAGCTTGTTGTCTCAGATCAAATACTCTTTTTTTGGCCCTCGTATTGGCTGCAATAGAAGTGGCTGACTGATTTTGACTTTGCACATGATTAACTCCACAAAATTAACTTCCTTTCTAGTTCATCATGACAATGTCAAGGTCGCTCTGCTGCGTTTGTCCATCTTGCTGATTATTGTCCTCCTTAGTTGTCTATTTAGAAGCAACATAACTATTTTGCACCATAAGTGCTTGATTAATCACCCCGTTCATGCAAGTAGCTTGATTATGAGGCTGATTGCAGGGATATCACCATACATAATCCTGCGCTAAGTTGTTCTGTATTGGCATCAGCTCCTTTGAAGAGCTAGTAGCAGCTGGGTTAAAATGGTTGATTAGGCCTAAAGTTGAAGTTCCTCTTCTATCCCTGGTAATCAGTTTGATAAGCAGGCCTATTTGCTTGAAATGATGATTGATTAGACTTACCAAGTTGTTACTCACAATTTGTAGTAACTTGGCCATTTGTTGTTGGTCATTTATTAGCTATTGTTGGGTATTTTTAAGACTTTGTAAATCAGAATTTGCTGGAACAACATTATTTTGTACTGCTGCTTGGAAATCTAAGGCTGAAACAATAGGTATAACAGCTATTGGAGGTATATGAATGGGCATATATGGCTATACCTCTGGGAAAATTGGCATAGGGGGTCTTGGGGCAAGTTTACCAGCTTGTATGAGGTTGTTTTCAACTCTAATGGTGATGTCATATGCTGCTAGTAATGTTAACCCACCCATAGACTATATCATTAAGGCAATATCACTATGCAATGATCTAAGATAGTACAAAAAAGCATGATCAGGAGTTGGCCTTACTGTCACTGGAATTCGATCCCATGTCCTTTGAAATCTAAAATTAAAGTCCATCATATGTTCTTGTGGCGCTCTCTTTATAGTCGTCATTTGTTCAACTAGAGATAAATGATCAGACTTATCTGAAAATTGCTTTGTAAGCTTGTCTCCTAAGTCATCCCATGTCGGGACGCTATGAACTGGTAAGCCACGAAACCACTGAGATGCTTTCCTCTTGAATGACGCTGCTAACAATCTCAAAGCTACGTTCTCCTGAATCACATGGTGAACTCCACATAGCGAGGCTACGTCTCTAATATGCTCAATGGGCGTAGTATGATCTTCACTAGTAAAGAAGGGTAGAATTTTGAGTGCTGCTACTGGTATATCATCGTGTAGAGCCAGATCTAATGGGCTGCCCCCATTAAATGGAACAAAAACATGCGCTCTAGCCATCAAAGCTGCTGGTATTCTAGGATTTGTAGCTTGTATAATCGGTACAGGCTGAACCGATACTCTATAACTTGGCAAAGCTAAAAATGAGCTTGGCTACCTTGTTAACGATCTACATCTCCTTCTTGATGTGTAAACTAATGGTTCTGCTCTTTTAATCAGAGAAACTGACTGCTTTCTTGAAGACTTACCAGATGTTCGCTTGGCTGTCCTTCCTATTCTTTTTTGCGAAGACAACTGCAAGTACTCAAACGAAGAAGAACTTTGTGTCTGAATATTTCTCATAAGTTGTTTGCACTTGATCTTCTAGAAACTGAGAAATGGAGTCGCCAGGTATATGAAAATAATCCTCTGAAAGGCTGGAACAAACTACTATATATACCAAACAACAACTTTGAAATGTAAAAATATTGCTTTGAAAAGTGATTCAGAGTCCCACTGGGTGTGCCAAAAACTGTTGTCAATCAAATTGCACCTGAACGCTTGAATAGTTAAATTCAGCAATCTATTGAAACATGGAATGATTCTCAGGCCTGTGGGTTGCCTAATTTTGAGAATCAATCTCTAGAGAGGGATGGTTCCTTGATGAAGACCTCCTAAGAAACTAACTAACTTGGTTGGGAAAGAGATAGAAAGCTTGCTTGAATTGAAATCCTAAAGCTACGAGAGGTGATTGCACCAAAATTTTGTGATTCTATTCGTTATCCTAAATCTATGAACTGTTGCAATAAAGTTCTATATTTCACAATTCAACTAAGATCATGAAATTCACCAATATTCCACATGAAGGTTTGAAATTTCAATGTTTGTAAGAGGAAAACCAAATTTTCACAGATACAAATGAGTGAAATTTCTGTTAAACACAACATGCAGCTTGAATTATAACATGAAATATTCTTGTTTTTTAAAGCATTAATGAGACAAAACAAAGGATTTGAGATTAAATCACAGTGTTTAAATCAAATCATTTATATGACAATAAAACTCAAGAAATATTGAGAAGGAAAAACTATACTGAAAGCTCTATTACAATTCTTGAATGAAAAAATGCTGAGTTACAATGCCTCACTGTTGTATGTGTAAGCAGGAAAAAAGAGCTAGGTTTGAAAAAGATAAACTTCTTCAATATATACAATATGAACGCACTTCAAAGTGCATGAATCAACAACTAAAAGTGATCTGAAAGTAAAAAAATGACAATTCCAAAGTGAAATCCGAGCATAAGCAAAGATCCCTGAAAATGTGGTTCAAACTCATGCAAAAATGAGTGAACTCAGCCTTGAACCTGCAGTCATAAAGCACGTAACTAATCTGGAACTCGAACTAAACTAAAATCCCTGAAAAGGTGGGCTAGAGCATGCAAAACTGCCTCATTTTTACCAATTTTCCCATGCACATTTTAAAGTCCAATTTGCCTAATATTTAATGCTTGCATTCGAGATAGCTAAATAAATTAAATGATTTATATTTTATCATTTAATTTATCAACTTTACAAAATGTAATGCAAGGCATAAATTAAAAATTTATTAAAAAAAATGGAATTTTGACTTTATAAACATGAGTCCATGCATATTCTAAAATCTGCCACTATTCTCAGCATATATCAATATCTCAAGGTATATAATTACCGCCAGTTATAGGTAGAAAAGACTCCAGTGTTTTCATATGGTTGCACACTTCTTATGTTATCCATATCATATATCATATGATGAATACATACGTCTCCTAAAATACTAAATTCGGCCCCTTCAAAATTTGCATGATTTTTTAATTGACTTAGAAGTCAATATTCACAGTTCAAAAGAAATGATGAAGGGAAACAAAAAAAACCTAAAAACGAGTGAACCCTAATCATTTCCATTTTCGCATTTGACTTCTTGCTTGGAGAGGAAGCGCCACCATGAGTTAGGGTCTGAAGTTCTGAGATCCGTTTTGAAGGTCAAACCACATTCTTTATGCTCTTTTCCTAGTGATTGACATGTGAACCCTGCAGGAGAAGCATGGTAAGTCTTTCTTTTGACAGAAATCTGGACTCCCTTTCTAATTTCAACACTATTCTTTGGTTCATTGGCCACAACCATAGCCATATTATGATATACCTTTTACTCATTTCTTCCCCTGTTAATATTGTCATGTATTATGGCCGACATGAGAGTTTTTCTTGAAGCTTATCACCATGGGCTTTGAGTGTATTCTCACACAGATTTTGAAGAGACTTTTGGAACCTGAGTAAGTCTTGAACTATTTATGACTTTCCTATTCCATTGTGAAAAGGCTCGATTATGAAGTAATTTACATGCTTAATAATAAACATTCATCTCTCCATGCCTTTATGAAGGAAATAAAATAAACCCTACTTCATGGAAGCCGCGACTGCTCTAATTCTGATTTGGGTTCTCTTATTTCATTGCACTTTTTGAATATATTTCTTGCAGCTGGAAAAATTTCATCAGGCTCTGTATCTAGCCATGCCTACTGTGCTTGGGTTTATGCACTCCAATTGAAATCTAGACTAGGCTTGACCCATAAGTCTTTTACACCATTTTATATATTTCCTGCACGAAACCCCATTTGGGTAAATAAAAAAACATCTCTAGGCCACCATATTAGAAGAAATGTGCTGGAACTGTCTTAACTGGCCACAGCTAATATAATCTCCATCATCTCCATCTGGGTATCTTGTCACAAACATAAAAACTTCTATGCTTTGTATCTCCAATAATTTTCCTTTATGCTTGAATGACTTCCATAGATATGAGTAAAAACTCGAAATCCCAGATCATTTTATCCTTCTGTAGAATTTGTATTGATTATTATGATAAATAGCTCGACCCATGAGATATTATCATTGTGCTGCAAGTGAAATCTGGGTTTTATGATGTATGAACAAACTTGAAGGATTTAATCTGGAAATTGCATTCTGTACCTTCGTGTAGAGACTCTTATGTGATTACTCTATGATATTCAACCTCTGTGACCTGTAGCTTTTCTATGAATAACAAATGTCTTCAATATATAGGTAAACTCAATTTGAGTAGACCGTGGCTTCACAACATTCTGATTTTTATCATTTGCTTTTCATTGCATTTTTGAAGGAAGGCTGAGATTGACATCTTTTGCCAAGCTCTTAAGTTTCGTGGCAACTATAAATGCCAATTCCTTTGCATATGATGTTTCTTTGGCAACTTCATCCTCTTTTTGCAGAATTTGAGTTTGTAATTGAACGTCAACTGGATTATTTGCAGCTTGTTCAGAAATACATTTTTAGAATGTCATCTGCACTACTCATGATATCATTCTATTGACAAGAAAAATTGTATCTTGCCTTGTTAATCCCAATGATTACCATTATCAGATATAGAATTGTGCCATTCTCTGTCACTGGTTTTCTTTACTGATCTGCTCCATTGTATGTGTATTCACCATTACACTCAACAACTTAAAAACATTATACTTTTCTGTTTGTCACTTATTCCTGTCTGAAACAAAAATTTCAAGGTATCACATGTTATAAGTATTCTGAGATAGCATTCTTTTGACTTTGAGAATGTAATGCTTACATTTGTCCAGTTCTATATCTGAATCAACTTCACTTCATTTATTGTTCTTTTCCATGGAAAACCTATAGATACCCATTCCTTGCTGTTGTCTCACATTTGTTCAAGCTTCTTAAATGGCTATTGTTGATTAGCACTGCAATAACATCTGTCACTGTTCTCTTGATCATAAACTGTAACAATGGCATCCTGTAGATGAATTTCGTATAAGGTGAAAAATGCCATTGAAAATATACAGTTGAAAAAATTATAGTGACTGAAAAGACCTGTAGATGAATTTGCTCTAAATCGTGAGTTTATTGTGTTAGGAAATGAACTGCCATTGGCTTTTATAGGAACAAAACTTTCATTTAATGTGGCGAAGATTAACAATTAAGACTGATGCTTTAGCTGTTCTATGTGACGGATTAAAAGAATCCCACACATTCATTTTTTTACTCTTAACTGTCTTGATCTTTACTTCCCATATCACTGCATGTAAATTCTTTAGTGAAAACTGATTGTGCTCCATTGTGCATAATGAAATTCTACTGGACTCCACACATATCTTCTGTTAGCTTCAAGACATAATGGATGTCATTAATGCATTTGCTTTTTTATGAGAATTTAATCTATTAGATTTCCACCGTGATATAGCTTTATATGGCTTGAAAGCTGCTACCTTAAGTTTTCTTTGAATTTCATTTATGACAACAGTCTTATTTCATGACTGTGACTAATATAAAGCTCTCATACATAAATAGATGAGAGGTATCTGCTTGATATGCCGGGCTCTACCCTTGTGGGAGCCTGTTTTGCTCCACATATTTGATAAAATGATCTTGAACATGATGAACCTGTTCCTGCACAATGAAACAAACATGTTAGTAAAATAAAAGAAGCTGAAAGCTTCCATTGAGTTATGTTTTTCCTTTTGATTTTTGTAATCATCTGATGGATGCCTGGTAGATTGTATTCTATATTTCTGTTGGTAGCGTAGGTATATGATAGGATTTGATTCACATTGCTCTAACAACATTTCCCTCAACTTGCAGGTACGGTGGAGCTGGAACTGGAAATGGAGCTGAAACTGGCATCACAACATTCCTCAACTTGTCAATGGTTCGTCATTCTAGGCAATGACAAATCACTTTCTACCCTATACTTCCTCTATTTTTAGTTGTATATTTTGCTTTTGCTCATGCACCCTTTATTTGATTGTAAAAATCAAATAAAGTTACTCCCATGGCTTGTGTGGGATTCAACATTTTTTCAAGATGAATAAAAAGCATTACTATGTAAGTTTTCCTTAACTTTCTGTTTTAAATGCTTGCACAATAAAACTATGATTCAGATGTAAAATGATCTTCTATGATGATCAAGGAATACTTCAAATAGATCAATGAAAATTTCTATACCTATCAATAATGAATTTCATTAAGCTCTACTTGTTTGAGCTCGAAGTGAAAAATAGGTAATAAAAAGTTTGTACATTTTTCCTCCTCATCCATTTTCACACCCATAGAGTTTAATTGAGCCACCAACATATTAAATTCTTCTAGGTGGTTTGGATGAAAATCCTTAAGGAATAAAAATTCTCCCTTAAGCATATTTTGTTTGCTAAAGACTTTGCTTGATAGATTTCTCCAAGTATCTTCCATACCAATTTTGTAGTAGGTTCTTCATGGACATTAATAAGAACAAATTTTGCAAGACATCATCTAATTAGAAATTTTTCTTCATGGTTTGTTGTGTAATACCAATAAACTAGTGTGGCATCTGTAGATATTTTTAAAAAATCATCAATTGCATCCCATATATCACAATTAATTAATAGATCTTATATTTTAAATTTTCACATCTCAAAATTTGTCCCTAAAAAGTTTCTACCTCAATCCTCTTAGATGTGCTTGGCATTTTTATTTCATGAAATAAAGGCACAAACTTCTCCTTCTGCACAAGTTCAATAAATCCTCTACACAACAATTAGAACCAAAGGTGATCAAGATTTATTACCACATGTAAGGAAGCAAGGTGTGTAGAAATATCTTCCTACTAGATAATTTTGAGAGTAGTGATATAAAAATATTTTCAAATCTAATCCAAAATAGTTACAAAAAATAGAGAAACACATTAAAAAAGTGATCTATGTCCAAGTTGGCCTAATGGTGGAGAATTTATATTCTTGAAAGAGAGGTCACAAATTCAAATCTTGTAGGGGTAGGTATGCACACCTCATTTGTAGCATAGTTAGGTGCCCCCTACATGGAGTACAAGATAGTTTGATATATATTATAAGCCATTTGTAGACCCCAAAATGGATCGCTCATTATCGTGGACTATAAAAGAATCCATTTCCATTTCCATTTCCATGAACATAAATAAATGAATGATGTAATTATAGAACAATGATTTATATGGGGAAAACCCTTTTGGAAGAAAAAATTCACACTCTAAAACTTGCACAATGTATTAGAAAATCAACAATTATTACAATATGTATTACAATGCTTGATGCTTTATAGGAGCATTTCACTAACATTCAAATAAAGAAAATTTCAAAAGCATTATGATAGCACCTATGTACTTGAAAACTCTCATTATAAACTATGATTCCTCAGGCACCAATTTATAGACTTCTTGCAACTTATAAACCATTTATGCTTCACAAAACCATGAAGAAATACCACTAATAGGTATTCCACCCGACTTGGGCCTAATTTTTAATGCTATGTACAAGTTTCACACAAACTAATAATAGTATGTTATATTACACACTTACAAATCATTTAAGTAACTAATTTAATCCACCCAACATGGGTGTCCAAGTTTGATGAGATTCCAATCCTAAAATAGTCACTTATGAAAAACAATTGATTCTTCATCATGGTTGGTCAAGAATCCAATGTAACTCTCTCTTACAGACTCTTACACACCATAAGATTCTATCATTGAATCCATCTAAATAGGGCGCTCCAAATATGCTAAATATAACCACCTTAATGACATCTTACAACAATTTACAAAGCACTAACATGTGACACATGATGCCAACTAAAAATCTCACACTTTGTTTTTGTGGAGCACAATTATTAAATAAAATTAAATACAATAATGTCCTACTAATTAAAATAAAATAATAAATAAATAATTCTACGAACTTGAAAATATTGAGACACCTTATTTTTCAACACTCCATTCTGGAAGGATGCTTGGGATCTTCACCCCACTACACTCTTTTCTTTTCCTCTTCTTCAACCTTTAAGCCACATCTTTATTGTGATTGGACGGTCTAAATTTGTAGACTTTAAGAGTGTTTTTTATGGTGGAAAGTTCCTTGATATATAATTGTAAAGACCCTAGAACTTGGCCTATTGGGGTCCTCTTGAGTAAGCCACCCTATCTTCCATTCCAGTAGATCAACCATGTTTCTCTCCAACAAATAGTGATGTTGTTGCTTGGGGTTGTGATCCTAAGGGAAATTATAAAATGGCTCTTGGATACTCCTCTCTTGACAAGAAAAGTGGCAAGCATTATGAATTTCCTTGGTGGAGTAAAATAAAAAACAAATCAGTGGCTAAATGCAACTTTTTCATGTGACTTCTTTGTCATAATAAATTTCTTACTAGGGACAACACTAAAATTTTGGATTTTTGGGCCATTCAAATTATGTTCTATGTAGTATTAAAGAAGAATATTCTACCCACCTTTCCTTTTGAAATACTCTCCTACCCTTGGTATTTGGGAGAAAATGGTGTAGATTTGGAACTAGCTTGTTATCCATGCTACTTCCTTGTCTAAGTTTTGGGCTAGCATGGGCCTATTGCCCTCTTTAACTAGTATTCTTAAAGTTGCTTGGGAACTTGGGCCTATTTTCATCCTTTGGTAGAGTTGGATTGAATAGAATCATTATATTTTTTAAGGTCATCAAAGTCTTATATCACAAATTTGGCCAAAGAAAATGAATTCTTTTAAGGATATTGTTGGTGCTAAGTGCTTTAAGAATGAAGGCTTCCCTCCCTTTGATCTCTAGAGACCATACACCACAAAGCCTTGAGATTTACTTGATGGCACATTCTCTTGTTGTTCCCACCCTACCTCGAGGGCTTCTAGGAAGGTGAATATGTTCGATAAATGATCTCCTCTCATGGGTTTTCTTAAAAAAATAGTAATGGTTTTTCTTGTGGCAATTTAGGTGTTTTTGGGTTTAGAAGGGCCAACGGTGTTGAAGATGTATTTGTTTGATTTTTATTCTCTGTTGCTATGGGGATCAACACCAATAATCAAATGGAATCCTAGAAGCTATTATTTTGGCTCTTGAAAAAGCGTATGAGTTTCATTATAGGAATATTATATGTGAAACATACTCTTAATCACAATTTTTCCTCATAATAAACAGTGGATTCATGTGTTCTCTTGGTGGTTAGAGATTTTAGGTAATCAAATTCTACACCTACTCTTCAATTCCAAATCATTTCTTTTGTTCATATATCTCGGAAATGAAACCCAATTACTTATTATCTTGCCAAATGGAATATAAAGAAAACTATAATCAGAAAATCTATGAGTGGAAGTCTCTACCTCTTGAAAAAATAGATATGTTAGTTAAATTTTAAAATTTAAGTTTTTAGTTCTCAATTAAATCTTTAACCTCTGGTTCATTAAGATTCGCGCGTGGCATAACGTGCCGTATCAGAATCGTAACCGACGAAAGGAAACGAGATCATTTCTTCGCATATTGTGAAGGAAAAAAGCTTCTCTGCGTTGTATTTTTCTATTTAAAGATTTTGGGCCGGGAGGCAACTGAGAGCAAGAAAAACGTTGGTCGTCCCCACTCGACTAGTATTCTTTCGCGTAATACTCACACGGCTTGAATGATTACGATTAAAATACAAGCAAACTTTAAATCAGAAAAACAGGAATGCCCTGCAATTTAGTATGACTTTTTAGTACATTACTAGCTTGCCTTACACACAAAACTGATGCTATTTTTGAATTGAATAAAGAATCTGATTCATTAAATTGCCCACCACTCTCTTCTAATGATTATAAATACACAACACTAGTGGATATCCAAACATATCAGCACACCAAGCGTACTGCAAACTATAGCAGAGCATCGACATGGCTTTCCGTCTCATGTCAGTCTTAGTCTGGCTTAGCATGAAAGCGTTGGTGATTTTAATGCTCAAAATGGGGGATCATTGTATGCCAGTTTCAGCTGATGATAGTATTCTTCAAGAACCAACGGTGCCTCTGATCAAGTATTTAAGAATTTCCAAGTTTTCTGAAGGATATGCCAATCTGTGGGGTGGCCAACACCAAAATGTTTCAGAGGACGAATACTCTGTTACACTCACATTAGATAGTTCGTCTGGTAAGATCCCATTAGCAGCCATCTGTGTATCTGATATCATGCATATTTTTGTGATTAGCAAAACTTATATGTGAAATGAGTTGAATTGAATGATGGGTAATTTCAGGTAGCGGATTCAAGTCTAAAGAGGCTTACATGTACGGCTTCTTCAACGCTGCTGTTAAACTCCAGGCAGGGTACACTGCAGGGATCATCACTTCGTTCTATGTATGTACTGGTGAATTTAGATGCAATCAATGTTAAGAGGGTTGTTTATGATCACGAAAGATTTTTTGAGAATTATTATTCAGATTAACATTAAAAGTTTAATTTAAAAGATTGTTTTTGAAATTAATTTTGTATGTTTTAATTGAGTTTTGGATCACATTCAACGATCTATTATCAAGATCATCAACTGTGTATGTTTTTTAATTGACATTTCGGATCACATTCATAATTGTGTATAATTTTTAATCTGATGATAAATCACTGAGTGTAATCCAAAATGCCGATAAAAAAACATACACAGTTGATTATTCTAATGATGGATCAGTGAGTGTGATTCTAAATGTCGATTAAAAAACATACACAGTTGATTCCATAAACGTGATGATGGATCACTGAATGTGATCTAAAACATTGATTAAAAACATACACAGTTGATTTCAGAAGCAATCTTTTGAATACTATATAAACAGTTGAAAACTGATGCCAACTAAACTTTGACATAAACTGTAGCTACATTATGATTAACATGCCGACTTTTTACATAAGAACCCATCCCATTTGACTGTCATATAAATTCTTTTTACACAAACATACTATGATATACTGTAAAAACACATTTACTTACAAATATTTTTGAAAAATTGTTTCTTAAATTAATTATATAAATTTTTATATTAACATTTTGAATCACATTCAATAATGTATTTTTTCTTTATTTACAAAATAAATTCTTTATCAGCGTGGGTGAGTTCTTAATGCAAGTTGTGGGTGTGTTGTAATGTAATGATCAGCTTTCGAACAACCAAGTTTACCCAGGATGGCACGATGAAATAGACATAGAGTTCTTGGGAACAATACCCGGAGAGCCTTATAAACTGCAGACCAATGTTTATGGCAACGGTACAGGAGACGGGAATCTTATCGGCAGAGAGCAACAATTTCATCTCTGGTTCGACCCAACTCAGGATTTCCACAACTACAGCATTCTCTGGACGCCTTCTCAAATCTTGTAATTTTTCTTCTTTCTCCCTGAACATCTCACAGCAGCTGACAATAGATTTACAAGTTAAAATGTTCCAATTTTTAACTTATTGCTGATTTGGTTACAGATTTTTGGTGGACGGGATCCCCATAAGGACTTTTCCAAAGACAAAGAGCCTAGGAGTGATATACCCATCGAAGCCAATGTCTGTGTATGCAACCATTTGGGATGCATCTTTATGGGCCACAGATGGAGGGAAATACAAGGCCAATTACACCTACGAGCCCTTCCTCTCCACTTATACCAACTTCCAAACTATTGGATGCCATGAAAAGGATAACTACTGTTCCAAAGTGCTCTTGGATGGCTGTTTGGTTTCCCCCCATCTCAACAAGCAGCAGATCGTTGATCTGCAATATGTGAGGAAGAACTATATGACATACGACTACTGCCAAGATTTGCAGCGATACCCCAAGGGCTCCATGCCTGAATGCCCACCATAACCAGCTGTTACTTCCTTAACCTACATTATAATGTGAGATCACAGTCGAATTGGCCACCATTTAAGTTTCAATCTAATTGGCCACTTTGTCAAGTTGAAATTATTTATTGATATAAATCATGGGTATGCTGAATAAAAATTATATGAAGGATTACCATAGCACACCATGCCTTTTATAATGCTTATTCAAAGAAAATGTGTGTATGTCGGCAAATTAGGCATATAAAATGTATGTAGTCGAAAGATCTCATTATCCAAAAATAATCTAATTCGTTAGCAAATGATTTATTAAAAAAATATATTATTCACTTTTATCCAAGATCTTAATCGGGACACAATAACAATTTAGTAACATTTTTATTGATTAAAATATATAAATTTTCATGTGGGTACCTTCAAGACATAAACATTAGCACATCTTAATATATAATTTGACATAAAATATCAAATCAAAAATACTAAATCGTACTCATTTATAGTTATAAAGAATCAAAGACACCTACCAAAATCATTCTAGATGTGAAAATACAAGAAACTTGATTTATACTTGTAAATATTGCATGTTGAGAGAAGTTACATACCTAATTTGGATGTAAGTTGGATTTTCTCTACCTTAAGAAAGAGATAATACAACTCTTCCAAAAGGCTTGGTGTATGCAAAATGTTTAAGACCTCTTACTGACATCACAAGATAGATTTAATTATTCCATAAATTTGCATCTTTATCCACACTTAAACAATAGACTCACAAGAATCTCCCCTGTATAAATAATAAAATCAGTTAAAAAACACCATTGATTGAGACAAGAAATACATAATAGTAGTAACATTAGAGGAAGTTGAGACTATAATGGATAACACAAGGTTCATACCTCTTGCAAAAATGAAAACTTAATAGAAACAACACATTTTACGAAATCCATGTTATGCATTGCCAAAAACCTAATCTTCATCACTAAATCATCCCCAGAGATCTTAACATCCTTAAATAATGTTGAGCTAATTTAGCATAAATCACCTTAAAATATTTTTTTTAACCTTACAATGAATGCCTAAAAGATTCAAAATAAATGGATTGGTGGATATGAGTGGCAAAAATAAAATAAAATAAAATAAAAAACATAAACATTGAATTAAAACCACCGAGCCAACAAAATTTCTACTCAATAAGATTCTAATGATGTGAAAAAATTCTTTCAACTAGGAAGGGAATCCACCCCATGGAATGTGGTCAATTAAACAATATTGGGCCATGACATACATTTTTTTTTATGACTACTTCTCTTCTTTATTTACTTTCACTATTTTTGTGAGTTAGATGTAGGAAAAATGGAAGATACATTTCAAAGAATAAACCTTTTTAAACATGACCTAAACTACTCCACATTTTAATGGACATGTCACAAATCACACCATGCATTGAAATACAATCCCATTATAGTTTTTGAACATGTTAAAAAATTGTCTTAGTGTGCTTTGAAATTTAGGATAATTTTTTTTTAACCAATTATAATCTAAGATTTTTTTACATTATTATTCATGATAAAATCAACATTTCATAGAAAATGGAAGTTGATACCAAAAATAATGAATTACGATTGAGTAGAAATACAAAATCAATCACTAATTAATTTCTGAAGTTCTCCTTTAAGAATTAATAATTAAATAAGCATCAAAGATAGTTGCATTAGTAAGTGTACAAGAATAAATCACACTAATTAGAAAGTCTATAGGTTAGTTAAACAAATATATATTCAATTAACACAAATTAATCTAGATATGAAAAACTAGGATTGATAACTATCTTAAATATAAATGAATGAAGAAATTAAAATGATTGAATTTGACATTTAGCTTGAAAATTGGTGATGGGAAATGATGTGCTAGATGTCAACAATTGATTTTCCTTAGTTCTGAGTTTTTTAGGGTCCACATAATAAACATCTCATATTTTGAAATTTATCTATTTGTCACTCCAATTCACTTAGACATGCCTACATACCTTATCTCTATGAGTATGAACATGATCTTCCATGTAGATATGATTTGATGAGTGTGGGTTTGATCTAAAAAAATATTTTGGCCTATTTTATTTACTCACCTTAACCTTGATATTTGTGTTGATCAATGTGAGGATAGTACAATATTTATAAACAACTTTGGTTAATATTCAGATAATAATATTTATGTTCTCCTAGGTTAGAGACCTATCTTTAGATCATAAGGTTTATGCTCTCCTAGGTTAGAGCCCTAGATGGGGAATATTTAGATCAAAAGGTTTATGCTCTCCTAGATTAGAGCCCTAGATGAATCAACTTTATTGTTATGAGCAAAAAATTTGAGGATAACAAGCAATCGTGCAATGCGTACACTAAATTTTCTATCCATCATAATTTAAAATCAATAGATAAACCCACAATAGCAAGTCCCTAACTCTAGACATTAGATTATTCAATTTAGATGGGGGTGAAAATTAGGAAATACCTTCATTCAAAAATAGTTCTTTGAATGAAGGCACCTTTGTTCAAAGGTTTTATTCAAAGGCATTATTTTATTTATTTGGAAACAATTAAATAATACCTTTAAATAAAGGAATTAATTTATTTTAAAAATACTAATATATTTTAAAATATTTTTAACTAGAGAACCTTCATTCGAAAGTCTTTCGATATGAATTTTTTAAAATATTTTTTTCAGCCAAAAGGATCTTTAAAAAAAGGCATCTGTTAATGAGGGTTCCATCTTTATTTGAAGGACCTTGGATGACCTCTCACATCGTATGTCTCAAAATTTCCTCAAAATTTTTAGTTTCAAACCTCTAGTTGGACCTTCAAATGGAATCAATTTGACAAGATAATTTGTAGGATTGTAACACTCAAAATAAGCTTTCTAATGAGTATAATTTTGAATATATTTAATTCAATTATTATATTTGTTTTTTATTTTCTAGTGAACATAGGTTTTTCAGTGATCATCAAGGTCTCTATTCCATACACATATAAAATAGTAAAATACATTAAAAAATTCTAAAAAATATCTAGGCACTAGGTATTCTATTGATGCCATTGTTTCAAAAAAAAAAAATTAATTGGGATACATACACAAAATTTATATTGTATGTTGCCCTCGTGGGTTAGCGGAGTTGGTCTAAGTCTTGGGTTTACTCCCCGCGGTCTTGGGTTCGAATCCCTGGCTTGTGACTTACCCCGCCGTGTACACTTGGGGCGTGTGTTGGTTACCACGCAACCCCAGGGACTAGTCTCGCCTCAAGCTCACCCTGTAAAGGGAACCCGCTAGGCTTGAGTCACTGAGGATACCCTATGGATAACAAAAAAGAAGAAGTTATATTGTATGTTATAAACCTATTTATACATTATAATTAATCTCACTTCAAAAATTAATAAAAAATGCAACAAACCTATATTTAAAACTTATAATTTTATTATTTCCATTTTTTTTTTATGTTGTATGGTATAAACCCCACTTTTTAAAATACCATTAAATATAAAAAATAATATATTAAAATTATAGAAAAATTCATAAATTAGTTTTTATTTTAAAAAATTACATTTAAAATTTGTACTTGAAATCTCAAAAATCACTAGTTCACATCATCTTCAAATTCTTAATAGTTTAGTTGCTATAGGTTTTAAAAAGTGAAAATTTGGTTCAAAATATTGATTTCAATGTCCCACTTTGGGGCACACTATTATGGGATTGTAGGAGTGAAGTGAACTCCCAACATACCAGGATTAGTTTCCAAACCAAAATATCTTCCACAAGAGAAATGAAAATAATATCTTGCTATGATTAAGCATGCAAAATTGCAAGATTGAATATGCAAAATTTACATATGATTCTTTGCTTATAAAGGCAAGGTTGTGAGATAGGATTAGAAAAGATCATAACACATTTCATAATCTTGTACAATGAGACAACTACCTCAAAATTATTAAATAACTTAGGACACAAATATTAAATGCCATGATAAGATAAGATGAGATAAGATCACATGACACCTAAGACTTCTAGAAAGATTCTCTAGGACCTAAGTGGATTTAACATATAAATAAAGACCTATTTACACCAACACTCCACAAGAGAAATGAAAATAATATCTTGCTAGTGATTAAGCATGCAAAATTGCAAGATTGAATATGCAAAATTTACATATGATTCTTTGCTTATAAAGGCAAGGTTGTGAGATAGGATTAGAAAAGATCATAACACATTTCATAATCTTGTACAATGAGACAACTACCTCAAAATTATTAAATAACTTAGGACACAAATATTAAATGCCATGATAAGATAAGATGAGATAAGATCACATGACACCTAAGACTTCTAGAAAGATTCTCTAGGACCTAAGTGGATTTAACATATAAATAAAGACCTATTTACACCAACACTCCCCCTTAAGTGCAACTTAGAGAGTAGATTATTATGTAAATGATATAAAACATGAAGATGGTTATGGGTCTCAGAAACTAGGCCATGTTAGGTGGATAAGTGCACCAAGATGGTTCCTAAAAAGGGGGCTTAAGTGGCCACTTTTTTTCTAAAATTAGAAAATACTGACCTTGGACGTGAAATTGAGGATACTTACACTCAAAATTTTGAGATGGAACAAAAATAAGGATTCAAGTGCTCCAAGTCTACTTTCTAAACTACTAATTTATTTTGAAAATGGTTGAGATTAAGGGGTTCAAACGAGGGATGTACACAAATTGGTGTTGTTTTTGTTAGAAAAACATAACATAACAACTCTTGTATGACCCTCGTACGGTGAATTTTTTTTTAGTATTTTAAAAATTGCTACTGTCAAAAGTTTGCTAACAGTATGTAGTTGATGCATGATTTTTCTGATAATTTTTTAGTGAATATTTTATTTTTTACTAATTTTCGAAGTGGACACTTCCTGAAAAACATAATTTTGGCCGTGCTACCCCTACAAATTTTGGAAACTAATTGATTTTTTTTTTTTCAAATTTGTAGACATGGAGTCTAGTTTCTAAAAATGTAATTTATTTGAAATTTCGA
>VDFB02135626.1:44344-115561 GCA_007258455.2 Sequoia sempervirens | reverse complement strand
GTGGAGACAATCAATGTCCGATACAACATAGTGTCATGATCAACATTAGAAGAAATCACTCCTATAACATGATCATCGATAATACCCCATGTTGAACTACTCCCTAGTGTGTCTGGTGTAGGTATGAGTCCATACAAATAAGGCAAAAGATCAAGCCACTTGAGATTTGTCAAGATGTTTCGCTAAAACTCGTAGTTATTCTCTTTCCAGGATGACCTTAGAAGGATGATCAAGAAAACCCATGATACTTCCTCAAATAAAAAATTAGAGATTGATAATCTCAGTGTATGTAAAGCAGATCAAACAAGTCATTTCACGCAAACCAATCATTTCCAAGTGCCAAAACGTCCAAAGAATTGAAAGATATGTGAAATCACAAAAAAATGAATAAAATTCCCATGGGGAAGATTTTGGAAAAAGTGCATGAATGGATCTGAAAAGCTCAAAAATACCTTTCCAATGTCGTAAGAATCATGAAAATCAAACATACAGGCAAAAAGTTATGAGCTTGGAAGCACAAAGTGATGATCTGACTTTGATTGAGAATAAAATGAACCAGTAGAAAAATCTAATGATGAGACTTGCACCATTGGAAAGTATACAAAATCAGCTTTTCAACGATGTTTTGTTTGCTCAAATTTGACACTGTATGCCCAAGTTATCCCAAAAAGAAAAAAAATCCTTTAGGGAAAGTTAGGGCTTAGAGGGGGGGCAAGAGTATCGTTCGTATAGTGTTGATGTCAACAAAATATACCTCGAATATTCACTTGAGTTGAGAATAAAACGTCGGTATGCATGTGAAAAAATTCATTGACGAGAAATTGCCGAAATCTACTTTTTTGAGATGAAGATTCCATTAGTCATAGAGGTCGATGCTGGTTGTTGTGAAATTTGTGGTTGATTGGGAAAGGTGGGCAATCATCGGATTTGTTTTGTCGACTGCTAGGCTTTATTGATAGTTGCCACTAAGAATAGCATCAGGGAATTTAAACTGGTGGGCAGCTAAGAAGTAGCCCTCAAGCGATTGGATAAGGCCATTGACAACCCTTTGATGTGACTATTAATGACTGTAGGTCGCAAGGTACGACCTGTAACTTGCAACCAGTAAAGGCTTTTTTTTTTGAAAATTTATTTAAAAGTAGGAAGCAATTAAAAACAACGATTTTTTTTACAAAACCCAAGTACAATACCTGCCTACGAATTAATGCACTGGGGCCTGTGCAAATCTTGTATGACCATACAAATTTGTACGATTGTATGGATGGGGATATGTGTAGTCCCTAAATTTTTTTTTTCTTTGCAATAGCTTAGATTTGAGTGATTCGATAGGCGTTCTTCAAGTTTTTGGCCATTTTGGACTCAATGGTGATGCTCGTTTCGCTCTAGGATGAGCTCATTTTTTCGTCAAGGCCAAATCTCTCAAAATTTGGAAATGAAGTCACAAATATGGTGCTTTGATAACATGTTGGAGTTAATACTAAACCCCACAGCTCCTAGAAATCACCTACAACCAAAATGCCTATTACAAACGAGAGATCAAAACAATTGATTTGCTATGCAACCAAGAGAAATGATTGATTCCACACAAACATCTGATATTGAGATTAACTTATAATTGTTTTGTTAATTGAATAAAATTATTACAAATTACAAATGAATGCTTATAAAAGCAAAAAGTGCAAACCCTAGATGAGGATTCAATTAGATTGTGACAAGTGTCCTAATGCTATGCAATGAAACAACTTGATCTATAAATAACCCAATCTCATAATAAAAAAACACTCATAAGTTTAGCTTAAGTGAATAGAGGAATAAGAAACCTAATAATTAATTAATGATATCAAGTGATTATCCTAATTAATCCAACAATTATAATGTGAAATAAATGCAAGGAATGCACTCCAAATTGTTTAAATGGCAAGAAGAGAGGCAGTGAAAGGATAGTCCAACAAATTGAACAACCCTAAAGCAATAATCTATCACCTTTTGAAGATTTGAACTTCAAAAATCAATCTTCTTACTAATATTCTCTCATGATAGTTACCAAAATTTGATGGATGATGCAAGAAAATAAATGTGCCAACCATGCAATGGTTCCACATTTGGTTGTTCTTACAATAGGATTGTGGTTACAAAGCAAATAGATTAACCTCCACTTGCCAGACTAGACAATACGATACAATACTAGATTACTTACACATCGTGTCATAGAGATCCATTAATGGATATTTGCATTAGAAGGTTCCACTTGTTAGGATAGGTTACATTATACTTGCTATTCTAAGCTGATTTTATGTGTCTCTAGGTTCTTTGGAAAATGTCCTAGAGGACTTGTGAGGCAAAATATTTATTATTTATTTTCCTATGTCAAATTGTAATTGCATCATAGAGGTGGACCCACTACGATGACAGTTACAAAACATCCTAGGAGAATATTCCATTTAGGCATCCACTTTTTGGGTGGGGATCACCCAAAAGTGCATGATCTTGCATGTTATCTTGGGTTGGGTGCCCAAGTTTGCATGTTCTAGGTATGAGCCGTCGAAGCCATTAGAGAGTAATGGAGCAATCAGGATTGACCAATGTGATTGGCTATGGGTTAGGCACCCATTCGAAGGACATGTGATCATTTAATATTTTTCACTATGTTTATGGGTTGTCCACTAAAAGGGGCGTGGGTTTTTCCAAGTGGTTCTACTTATTTCAGGATACCATAAGTGGTATTTTCTCTCACAAATCTCTATATATTGGAGCCTTGAGTTGGTGGTTTGAGGAAGTTTGTTTGTAGGTTGTCAGAGTAACGAAGTGTTGGGTGATCCCACAATACTAGTTTACAATTTTTGGCCAAATTGGACATTGAACTGAATTTTTTTAACTAAATCTTCACTTTCGGGCACATATAGCTTACTAAACCATGAGGAATTTGAAGATGATGCAAACTAGCAATTTGTGACATTTTGTCTGTAGATTTTGAATATATATTTAAAAAAAATCTGGAATCAAATTGCATTTCTTTTTCCATCTCCTTCGAAAACTAGTTTTTAACAGTAAACACCATTTTTAAAGAGTGACATGTACTTGCTAACACAACTTTTTTTCTATGAAGGATAAAATTCTATTTTTTTCGAATTTAGATTCGTAACTACGATATCTAGTGCATGCAATTGGTTTCATAGTGTTTTATTGATTTTTTTTTTCTTAATTAAGTTTTGAAGTCAAACCAGTTACAATTCAAACATAAGTTTACTTGCTAAGACAACATTTTTTATATGTATCGAAATTCAATATTTTTTTTGTTGGATCAAGGACATCAATATCTAGTGCATAGATTTTTATTTTATTTTTGATAATCTGCTATTTTTTCACATGTGTAGAATAGAGAGCTTGATTTTCGGTGAAACACCTATGTTTAATTAAAGTAAAAATATACATATTAAAACCAAAATATATTAAAATTATATTCGATGGGTAGCTCGTTCTGAGGACTATCATCATCCAGTTGGGTCTGTGAAGTTTCCTCCATTTTCATCCTCAAACTAATCTTTGAAAGGCAAAAATTTGGTAGAAGAGGGGGAGAAGGGCAAAAAAGGGGGGTTCTAGCAAACTCCCATTTGCTAGAAGGGGGCGGGGGGAGGCAGGGGTTCAGAACACCTTTCTAGCAAACCCCCCTTTAAATTGCAAACCAATTTTGTGGCATCACCCTGCTGTATAAATTTAGAGAGGAGTGTTGTATTGATGTATACTTCATTTGAATATTAATACAAGCATTGCATCTCTTTGGGCACGGAATTTTTCCTCGCAAGGGTTTCTCCATGTATATCTTGTGTCACTTGTGATTCTCAACTTGTGGTATTGATGTTTTACTTTCATTCAAGTGGATATGCTAATCACATAATCAAATATTTGGTAATCTTGAATACATAATTTCAGATTTGCAATCACATTATTAAGTTCATATTGCTGCAACTTTCACCTTGTTGTCCAACACTACTCTAGAGTCCAAAGATCTTAGTTTTCCCTTTCATCAACTTCTAGATTTATTTCGTTTGTGCTTCCATGGAGTGTTAGAATTCAACTTGAGTGAGCTTTGGTATTAAGATTCTTTCCCTTTGAGGAAGACTTTAACTTCCAATTGAGTCTCATTATTGGTATTAGTTGGTAGGGGCATTGATCTAATTGATTGGAAGATCCCATTGTTGTCTTGATATCATTTTACATATGTATTCTACGTTCCTTTGAACACATTTGCTTCCTTCATCGAAGTTTCAAAACTAATGGCGTCATTAACAAATTGGAGGTGGTACATAAGGGCAAAGGAGGGAGAAATATGGACACATTTTAATCATACGTTGACTTTTGAATCAAATGGCTCTCCCCAATATTTCAACAAAAACTACATGGAAATTAGGTCTCGTTGCCTTAAGTTTCTTGTGTTTCCAAATAAACTAATAGCAAAAATCTAGAACCAACTATTTGTGGAGTGTAGTCCTTAACCAAAACCCCAAGCCAAAGGGCTTAACAAGGAATTCCATTATTAAATTCTTGGAGACTATGATCAAGGAGTAATTTCAAGATATGTATGGGATAGGCACCCCACTCATGAGAATAGAACCCAAAGTTAACTACCTGTGCAATAGGGTTCTTAACCAAAACCCCAAATTGGGGCCTCAATAAAGAATGCCACTTTTAAAGACTAGAAACACCATTCAAGCAATAGTTTTAAAACATTTATGGGGTGGGCAGTGCCACATGTGAAAGGCTAGAACCGAAAATCAATGAATTGTGGAGCACAATCCTTAATGAAAACCTTAAACCATGAGATGGGAAAAGAAATGCACTTTTGACGAATTGGAGACACCATTTAAGGAGCAATTCCCAAGGATAAAAATAAATTGTCTAAGATGCAATTCATCATCCACTCACATCATGTTATTGATCTTGATCTATCTAACAATTGGCGAGTCTAAAAGATCATGCATTTTTAGTACAAAAGTGAATGAGTATAGATTAGGCACATGCCCTATGGATGGTGTTTTAAAGAAAAATATAGGTTTGTACCTCTCAAAGTTCTCTTGACTGTAAAAATATTTTAATTAGACATTGCCAAATAAATATCAATAATCTATTATTTGATGCATCTTTCTAATTATATATTATGGGGCACAACCCCTTTAAGTAAAGAGAGTGATTAAAGAAAAGGAAAATTGGGTGACATGTGGCATTGTGAAATGTGCGCCCATAGAGTCACCACAAAACAATTGACAATATCCTATATAATCATGATAAAGGTCTCATTATAAATAAAATCTAGTGAGTTCAAACAGTCTATCAGGGAGGGTCATGACATCCTTTCCCCCTTAAAAGTGTATCGTCCTTGGTACTAGGGTATAAAATAATAACATTAGCAGCTATTTTGAAATTTCATCATAACATAAATTAATTGTCAACAACTAATTAATCAAAATTTGAAAATGTTATCTAATGAAATGGCCATCCTCCCAAGTGGCACTACAAGTACTCATTTGCTCCAATTCAACCAAAATTTGATGCTTTATCTTGTTTCTTAGATTAGTGTGTCTGTCTAATATTTTGATTGGTTTGAGAACCTGATCCAGGAGGATCCAGAAGAACCTGAAATTTTCACAGTCTCAAAATCTCTCAAAATTGGTGTCATTGTGTAGAGCCTGCCGACACGAACTTGACACAACTCGAACGAGCTGAAAAGGAGTTTGTATGCAAAAGTTGCGAGCACAACTAGCAAATCAAAGGGCTCAGAAAAAGGGAAAAAATTTGAAGTTGTCAAAGGTGGTCAAATGGGGTGTCATCGCGAAGAGCTTGCTGAGAGCTTTCTGATGCAATTCGTTTCGTCGAAAACGAAGTCCATTTGCACAAGATACAAGCGGTCAAAGTTGGCAACATACGTTGACCAGTCAACACCTCATCATCAGTCCAGTCAGCACAATGGCCAATCATCCCTTGACACTCGGCATCATCTCACCTCTCCACGTGGCAGGCCATTATTGTAAAAAGGTGGCATAAATATGGATTAAACCATATTGTTAAAAAAAAACACATATGGTTTAAAAATTAAAAGAAAAAAAAGAAAGAGAATTTGGTGGGATTTTATCCCTTAAAATCCTCTTGCCTTGCCCATAAAAGGAGAGAAATAAAGCCCGTAAACTTATATTCAACAAATTAACCCCTTTAACCACCTTTCTCATATTTCAACGAATTATGATATTTTAAGGGGCTTAAAATAATTGGTTAAAGATTTTTATGTTAAAGGGAGGTTATAAACGAATTGTAAAAGAGGGAATTTTGTTAAAAGGGAGTTATTTTGTTTAAGGGGGTTATTGTTTTATTTGTTCATGGGGAGTTATTTATTAAATATGGACGTTACACCCCATATAGCATATTTTATGTATAAAAAGGGGGTGTAGGTTCTTAATTTTTCAACCAAGTGATGGAAAATTATTGGAGAGTTGTGAAAGAATTTTTGGAGAGAATTAGAATGCTAATGAAGGGTTTGATTTATTTTTTAGAGGAAGAATTACAAGGTGTTATTAGACACCAAAATTGTAATAGTGAGAGAGATTGTGAGAAATTTTGTATAGGACTAAAGCTTGGGTGATGTACAGAAGTCGTAATTGCTTGACATCATTAATAAAGCGGTTCCTCATTGAGAAGCGGACCCAGAGACATAGCTCAAATTGAGTGAACTCCGTTATCAAGCTCGTTATCTCTCTTCTTCTCTTCTCTTTTATAATTCTCTTCAGTATTTATTTCTTGAGTTTCTAATTACGATATTTAAGAAATTAGTTTACGTTTTTATTAATTTTGGATAAGAACAAGTGAATGCTAATTTCCGTAATTTCAACGGTTAAGATTCATAACCATGTAATTCTGTTGGATCAGGGTAAAATCTGTGGTTGGGAGTAAAGTGCAAATTATTTGTAGCTCTTTAATTACAGATCAGAACCACCTATCATTTTACTACTTGTAACTTTTGCCAATTCAAAATACAAGAAGGCTCAGCTATATAATTTTTGAGTAAAGCAATATGGAAGACATCATGAATTTTCGCCAATAAAGGCAACAAAGTTAATTGATATGAAACAAGTTTATAACTTTAATGATCTTGGAAGGGCCTAAAGAATAAGGTGCTAACTTTGCATCCTTTTCAAATTTAGTAGATTTCTTTTGTGGCTTAACCTAGAAAAATACTTTTACCCTCACTTGATAACTATGTGGAGTCCATGTTCAAATTTGCATTATTGTTCTATCTATCAAATGCCTCTTTTAGTCTTTGCCTTATAATTTGTACGTTCTCACCATATTCCTATAGTAGTTTTGGGCCAATCACCTGGGTGATCCCACAAATTTGGTTTACAATTCCATTGAGGAAGGAAAATTGCGAAAATGCCCCCATGAAGAAAATTTTGAATTTTGGAGGGTTCGCTCTAATCCAAAAAGGGTTCACTTGAACCCCCCCTTCAAGTGAACCCTCTTTAATGATGGGACCCACTTTTTGCATGTTGTCCAAAATGGAAGGAAAGGGAAATTTTGAAAAAAGGGGGTTCGCTCGAAGGGGGGTTCGAACGAACCCCCATTTTTCCCCCTTCTCCCCCTCTTGCACCAAATTTCTGCAAAAAATTGTCTTTCAAAGCTGGGTTGAGGATGAAAATGGAGGAGACTTCACAGACCCAACTGGATAATGGTAGTTCTTGAAATGAGTTATCCATTGAATATAATTTTAATATGTTTTTGGTTTTATTATGTATTTTTGTTTTAGTTTGATCAAACATAGGTTTTTCACCGAAAAATCAAGCTCTTTGTTTTGCACATGTGGAAAGATAGCATATTATCAAAAAAAAATATTTGAAAAATATCAGTGCACTAGATATTGATGTCCCTGATCCAACAAAAAAATTGAATTGTGATACATTAAAAAAAATTTATGTGTTAGCAAGTAAATCATGTCTAAATTGTAATTGGTTTGACTTTGAAACTTAATTAAGAAAAAAATATTCAATGAAATGCTATGAAACCAATTCCATGCACTAGATATCATATTTACGAATCTAAATTCGAAAAAATTAGAATTTTATCCTTCATAGAAAAAAAGTTGTGTTAGCAAGTAACATCACTCTTTAAAAATGGTGTTTATTGTTAAAAACTAATTTTCAAAGGAGATGGAAAAAGAAGTGCAATATAATTCCAAAAATTTTGAAAAAAATATATTTAGAATCTACAGACAAAATGTCACAAATCACTAGTTTGCATCATCTTCAAATTCCTCACAGTTTAGCTGTTACAGGTGCCTGAAAGTGAAGATTTAGTAAAAAAAATTCAATTCAATGTCCAATTTGGCCAAAAATTGTAAACCAGTATTGTGGGATCACCCACCACTCTATTTTCTAATCCATCCCAATTGAGAGAAGTTTCGCGTTTTATTTTATGCAAAGATTCAAATAGAGTCTTTTGAATGGAGATTTATTAAGCATTGTTGTATGCAAATTCCATGAGATGCAAGAAATCTTCCCATTTACCAAGTTTTTCCATGACATACATCCTTAACATATCTTCTAGACCCTAATTTACTCTCTCAGTTTGACTATTTGTTTTTGGTACCAAATGTTATAACTAAGATAGTATAGAATCGGGAAGTGAATAGTTTATCTCTATTTGAAGTTATTAATTTCAAAACTCTTTGCAAACACATTCTCTTTCACAAATTTGGAAGCAACAATGAAAAATCATTAACATTTCCCAAAATGAAATGAGTCACCCTTGTCAATTTATCAATAACCCCGAGAATAGTATCATGCTTGAATCTATTTCTAGGAAATCTAGAGATGAAATTCATATTAATAGCCCTTGGGTGACAATGTTTTGCATTTACTCTTTGACACTCTTAAGGCATTTTGCCACATATAGTGACACATTTTCTTTCATTCTAGACTAAAAGAAGTATTGTTTGAATTCATGCAACATCTTGACACATTTGGATGTGTATAATTGGGAGTTACATGCACTTGTTCAATTATTTGTTGCCTCAAATTCCCTATTGAGGGCATGTAAATTTATGTTCTTGATGTCTCAATATTGAGTCAATATCAAAGGTGTAACTAGATTTCTTAAGTTTTTATACTATTTGGGAAAAAGTGTTTGCATACAAGGAGTCTAATTTTTGTTGTTATAGGGTTTTTTCTTTCATGCCAAACTACAAACCATACTTAACTAACAAATGTTTATGCTTACTATGTGCATCTACCACCCTATCTTTATTTCTTGGCAATAACTATCTATTATTTATGGTAGATTTATTCAACATGTAATAAATACATTGTCTTAGGGTCTTGTCCTTTACAAAGAGTACATGGTCTCCCCTAGGTGGCATGCTTGGTTTGATCAAAGCCTTTTCGAAAAGCTCATCAAAATTTACTCTTAAAATTTTGTAAGTTAGTTGTGTTCATAATAAGGGGTTCATGAAATGGGAGTTGATCCCATAATTAAATCTATGAAAATTTAAAAAAAATTATTTAGGCAATGGTTAGGAAGGTTTTAAGGAATACATCCTTAAATTCATGTAAAAGAGGATTTAGATTAGGGGTTATACCTCTAGTTTTAATATGATCTATTTGAACTAAGAATAGACTGACTCTTCTTCGCTCCTTTCTTTAGTTGGAGGGAAAACCTTAACTAAACCCCACCTTTATCTTTTAGTCCTTGTAAAACAACATACTTGTCTTCATTCAAACCATGTTGATTCTTTCTTGGCAATCTATTGTTTCCGTTTTCTTTTATAACCAATTCATTCATATGATTAGGTCATACAACCATAGGGGTAAGGGAGTCACATTTACTATGGTTGACATTGTTTCTACTTTGATTTCTAATCCTCTTATCGATTCATGGATAGGTTGCATCTTTCCTATGCCTAATTTTGCACTGCCACCTTCAAGGAGAACCTTAGTGTGTAGCCCACAATGCTTAACAATTTTGTGTGAGATGAAACAACCAGAAACATTAGAAAAAATAAATAGTAAAATAGGTGTATTGTTAATAACACTAGGAAATTCTACTAATGGCAATTGCATCTCTTGATTTCTTCTTACTAGCCACATAAATTTGTTGGTAGGGTCCTTGCATTCTTGGTTCAAAGTCCTCTTGGGAAAAATCGATCTTTCTCATAATTCCACAATCAACTAACAAGTTTTTGTGATTGGATGAGGGAAGTGTTTTTGCACTAAGAGCAAGGTTTTTAGTTGTTGGACTAGGTCTTTAATAAAATAAATCTTGGTATAAATTTAGATTGTTGTCCTTTATTTGTGTAGTGTCGGAAAATGTACTCCTTTACATTTTCACACTATGTTTGCATCCCCTTAATTAATTGGACTTAGTTAAGCCTTTAATTGATCCAATTATGCATTTAAAAGCATAATTAATTTTGTTTTCCGAAAGGAGAACCTACATTAAACAATTGCAAACATCAAATTACACATCTTGGAAATTGTGTGTCCTAGGTTTAAGGCCTAGGACCCATTCGCCCAAGGGCGAATGGGTCCTTAATTTTAGGACCCCATTTTTTAATATGTTTTTGATGACATTTTTATGATTCAAATTCAAATTGCAATTGTCGGCCTTTGATGTTTAATTGTCGAGAAATTAGAAAAATGCCTATGAATACCTAGTTTTTTTATCAACTTAAGTCTAAGGAAAATCATCTAGCATTAAGGAAACTTTCACAAGAGCAAAGATTATTGTGAAGAGCATTCAAGAGTAGATTTATTAGTCAATTATTGCAACAATCAAGATCAAGATCATCATGTTAAAGTTATTTGCATTCATGCATGTTTTTGGAGCTAACATTGTGATGCAGGTTTCAAGTTTTCAAGCATCAAATCATTGTCAAATCAAGCATCCAATCAAGTCATTTCATGCAAGATCTAATCTTTGGAGTGATGTGTTAGACTTTAGTCCTCCAAGGTCAGTCATTAAAGGGTTTGGTGAGTTGCAAAACGCTAGTGTACATTCATCATTCCTTCCATTTACACTTTCATGTCATTATCAAGGTTTAAATACCAAACTAGGGTTTGACCAAGGCAAACCCTTATACACCAAAAATGAACATTTTTCTCCTTTTTGTGTGTTTGCAGATTTATAGGTGGAGTGAAATTGGATCAAAAGTGCAAAGTTGTCACCAAAGTTGTCAAGACACGGAAACTCATTTACATAATTTGTTTTCGGCCTTCTGACAATAAAAATTGGAGAAATCAGAGCCTTAGATTCAACATCAGAGGTCTGCAAAAAGAATTTCCAAAAAAAAGATACAAGGACACATTCGCCAGAACAGGATGCCTTACGACGCTTTTGGAGCCGGGTACAAACCATCTTAACCTTCTTAGATCTACTAGTTAGTGATTTTTTCCAATAGTATTATCATAATAATTTGCATTACAAGTGGTAGACCTTGGTTATTAGATCATTAATGCACTTTTATTCATTTCCCAAAAGTACCTTTCAGTCATATATTGGGGTGTCCAGATTTGGCTAAAGCGTCCTTAGACATTTTTCGAGACAAGATTTTCTGGGTTGATAGATATCATCCTACAACCCCCAAATATGCCTACAAATTGTATTTTTTGTTAGTGTTATTCTTTAAATCCGCATTCCAAGCTTTACATTGCACAATTGAGCTCATTTAGTATTTTTATTTTATCTCCCCAAAGTGCATTTCAATCATATTTTACACTTTTTTGTCATAAGGAAGAAGAGATCACATAGTGTCCCAAAACTTGGATTTGACTCACCTTGAGGGTTGTAGGTCAATTCTAATCTCTCGTGGCACTATCCTCCTTCCTAATGAAATAGGAAAAGGTGGGTTTGTGATTAGGTGGACACCCCTTTTGTTCTTTTTGGCATAGGTCCCTCATTTCTAGGTCTTCCTATTTCACCCCCTCTTTTTCCTTCACTTCATTTTGGTGAACTTGAGTTTGTACATCTTAAATTCTGATTTGGAGACTTTCAAAACCCTAGATCTAGGTTTGCATTAGTGTGTCTTGCATTAGTGTCGTTTGCATTGCATTTAGTGTTTAATTTTGCATGTTTACATCATTCAAATTCATAAAAGAAAAAGAATTGCATTCATTTTGCATAGATCTTGCATTATGGAGTATCTTCCAGTCATTTAGATTCAATTTTAGTTCAAAATTGCACTCCAAAAGTTGTCATTTTCTCACTTTTTATCACTATTTGCTTGGCATTAAGACACCTAAATCTGGAAAAATTTGTCACAGTAACAAGCTTCTGCAACCTGAAACAAAAAGTTCAAACATTAAACCAAAAACATAAACTTGAATTTTTCAAAACCCTAATCAAGGACTCATTCGCCCTTGGGTGAACCTATCCTTGTACAGGTGTTGTTTCAAATTTTTGGGCATTATTTTGTCTGTGTTTGCTTCATTCTATTATGTTGTCAGATCTCGGTTTCAATTTCAGAAAATAGAAAATTCTATACTTTCTTGTAAATTAAGTGCAAATTGAAGACTGTGCTAGCATGGCTTCTTGTTGAACATTTTGTTCAACTTCTTCTCTAGGCCTCTGCTAAGGTGGATTCCTTTTAAAGTATGTGCCATTAGAAAAAACAAGCAAACATATTCTCCATCATCTCAATAGGATTTGTAATATTTGCAAGGGGATCTTATAGGAGGGGTTATTGATTATTCTTTTCTCCTCAGATTGGACCATGAATGTCCATTGCTGTTTCCTCTCCTTCAACTCATCATTTGTTCAAAGATTCCTAATGACATCATCTAAAGGATGGAATTGATGATAAAATTGTGATCTCCCCCTTTCCAATCTCATCTTGTTCATGTATCCTTTAAGATTGCAGTTCCTGGAAATATCCACCTTCATGTTAGTGTTTTGTAGCTTCGGGAGCTATTTTCTTAAATATAATGTATTCAAGGCAGGTCGGCCTCTTGTTTCATAAACAAAATTATATTTGGTCGGCTCTAGATGAAGGGTTTCCTAGCTTTTATAAATAGGAGAAGGTGTCTCCTCATTTCATAAAAATCAATCAAGCAATTCATTCATTCCAATTCACACTTCAACAACAGGTCGAGCTTCCTAAGCAGCAGATTAGCATCAAGGAGAAGTAATATTTCTCATTGTATGTGGCTCGGCCTATTCTAGGGCCTAATTTTGTATGCAGTTTTTGCACTTATTATTCTGATATATAAGAGAATATTCTTTGTTGGGTTTTTCTCCCTCAAGTAGGAGGGTTTTCCCAAGGTAATCATTGTGTTCACTGTTCATTGTGTTGTATTTTCTGCTTGTTAACATTTTTTATCTAAATCTAACATGGTATTAGAGCGGGTTTAGAAATGATCTGATTAGATTAGGCTGTCAAATACAGACAAGGTGTAATGCCCCGCCTTGGTTACCGTTATAACAAAGTGTAATGAGTAAAGTTAATCGAATAATAATTTTTTTTATTTTTTTTTGTTAATTGATTACACAATTGCTATAAAGTTTCCAAGACAGTGTTATATAAACTTAACAAATAATCTAAACACATTTATCATCAACAAAAGTACAAATTTGATTTCATGTAAGATCCAGTTATAAAACTACATACAATCAAATTATCCAAATGTCCATTTTACATAAAGCGAGATTTCAAAGAATCTCCATACATCAAAGGTGGTACAATCTGTACACTCTTACATAAGAGATGATTTACAAAACATAAAGTGTTCATCTGACATCTGATACAATATCCACGAACAAGCTCCGCATCAACAGTCATGAACAAAGTAGTAACTGGAAACTGCTGCAAGCTTAGGTTCAACTGCAAGAAAGATCAAATAAAGGAGTAGCACGGTTTCCTCCCGACCACGTGGAACCCAAAGGTCCACTCCCTCTGTGCTAGGAGATACTGACAGGTCCACAAACAAAGCAGATAGAACATCACGTTTACGGGGTTTACAATTCACAATACGACATAACGTTTATAAATCAAAACGGATAAAATCTCAATATCAAGTTACATTAAATTGAAATCTCAACAAAAGAAAACACCATCATGATATAGACTAAGAGTGTCATCACATTGTCGGGATAGGTTACCCTGGTGAATCTTCCTAGACTACCGGCCCTCTCTCCAAGAGTTACCCTGGCAGCCTCTACTGATTCTCGGCCCCTATGCAGACCAATGTGGAGTCACTTCATCTTTCAAGAGGACAAGATGACGACTTGCCATTCCAGGCCTTCTCAGCCTTTTCTCAACCTAAACGAGCGTTAAGATGTAGGCGAGGCAAACATTATCTGGATTAGTGTTTACAACTACCCAACCCCTAATACATTAGTTAGGTTTTCACTTAATTAACACACCTACGATAGGTTACCCAGACAATCACTTCCGGATTTCGGCCCCTACCGCAAGCCACTCTTCTATAACATGACTCAACATAAAATCAATCTAGGGGATGCTATCAAGCACAAAAATCAAAACCAGCATGTTTACATCCTTCACTAGAGGCCGACCATAATCTCTAAGACATCTCTTTTGTCAACAACAATGGTGTAAAGCTATACCCCAAAATAAACACAAACATTACAATTTGAGCAACATAAACTTAAGTGTAATATTCTTATCAATACTTTCTTTTTACTTCTCAAGCCTTTAAAGAAATGTATATAAACATCATCATTATATATATACATATTCGTCAATTACAAATTTCCCAAATTTTATGAATTAAAATTTCACAATAAACAAACTATAAGCATTGATTTATCTCTAATAACTTCAAGAAAATGTATTAATATGAATCCTTTATATTTAAAAAAAATTCAATCACTTAAAAAGCAATACAACCTACTTAATATATATACAAAAAAATAAATAAATAAATAAACTTGTTACGCTTGCTTATTTAGAAAGCAAGATAACTTTCTGCTAAATAAAAGAAACTAAAGTCTTACTTCAGTTGACGGTGCCTGACACAGCTTACTGAAGTTTTCAGTGCATGCATTATGGATTGTACGCCTATATTTTGAAATATCAAACAGTTCAAGGAAGATTATCGATTTTCTATTAGCATATACACCAATAACATAATATGGTTTATTCCATCATAATTTAAGAAACACAATTAAAAATTTAAATTTTCTAACGCATGCAAAATGCAGAGTGATTATAGGTGCGAGCAAATTGAGACTGCGTATGGAGAAAAGAATGAAAGAAATATGATTTCTAAATGAGGTTTCATCTGTCAAAAAATAAATAAATAAATAAAGAAAATCTAATGAGAAGCAGTTTTCAAATACACAGATTTTTCCATCAACAAACTTGCAATTTCCCCAACTACAGACGCGCATATTCATATGCATGGAAATTTATGATGGAAAAGCGAACAAATAAAATTCTCTTCAGTCTATAGGTAGGCTGCACTCAACATTCAATAGACAGAATTTTAATGAATCTAAGTGTTATAGTAAATAGAAATGGGTCAAGGAGTATTCAAGGGAAATCAAGAATATAATGGGTTACTTCAGCCAAACGCGTTAGTTTGGAAAATAAAGATTTATATTAAATATTTTAATCAAAATTACACAGCAAAAACCATTAAGAGGACGTTGCGCATAATTTTAAGGAACAGAAATATAAATATATAGTATGCACAGGAAGAGTAACTTTATGTATCTGTAATCTGGTGATTTTTCTTTTAAATTACAACTTAGGCAGTAGTTACGCGGAGCTTTCATCAAAGGTTTAAAAGTAATTTAAATATATATATTATTCAGCGCTATAGTTAATATAGGCTGTGAAAGACACAGGTGGTTTAATAAAAAAAAACTTCTAATTATCCTACCTTCCATCGTTGCAGAATAAACAAAATCTTAAAGACAGTGACGGAAAAATCTTATAAGAATCTAGGAAGAATAATTTGATGTCCACTCTAATATCAGGAAAGTAAAACTTTAATGAGGCAGAGATATAAGGGAAATCAATTTTCTTAGAAGATAAGTAGTCTTCAGCACCGTTTATTCAAATAAGAAAACATGAAAAGGTGCCAGAACTTTCAATTTTCCAGGAAATCAATCTTTCATCTAAACTAAATCACAATAGGGGTTGATTAAAAGAAAGATAAAAACATATTATAATTCCATAATGAAACAATCTGACTTCTTTCTTTCTTTTAAATAATATAATGAAAGCTCTTGCTGCAATAATAAGTTTTCCTATATCTTTGTTTTGCTATGATTCTCTCCATTCTTAAGTATTCATTCTAATCATTTCATCATTGCACGTGCAGGTTTAATGAAGGATTTCTTTCTCAACAACAAGATTCAACATCATATTTTCAGATCTAAGCACAAGAAATAAAATTACAGAAGAAAATCTGTTCTGAAGTTTGACAATTGGCTGAAAGAGATTTCTGGAAACTTCTATCAACGAAATCAATTCGCCAGACTCCAATGAAGAATTGCAAATCAACCCAGCTTCAAAATTACACTTGAAAACAAAATCCTAAGAGAATTTTTCTTTTGAAGCAATTTCCGTGCAAAAATCCACTAAAAACTGCTGCCGTAAAAATTCTTCCCGTGAATGTTCAATTATTCCAAATCCCCCCTTTTTTGATATTAATTCATGCAATTCAATTTCAATCATCAAATTTTAACTGATAGTTTCATTTGCATTGTAAATAACTCATTTAGTTCAACTCATTCTTAAAATATCAGAACAAACCTTTAACTGACAATGAAAGATACTTATCTCATCAAAAATATCTTTCCTTAATAAAATCTATTTTACATAATTCAAGTTGCACAATTATCAGCAATAATAGTATTTAATTAAAAACATTGCAAGGAATTAACTTTCACTGATAAATTCACAATTTATTTAATTTAACTTAATAAATTAAATCATTAACGTTGGTTAAAATATTAATAAAAATTTAATGAAATTAAGTATTATATACGCAAACACAAAACAATATATATTTGAACACGACAAGACAAACTGGGCTACACGGGGTAACACAAAGATACTCGTTCGAAAATGAACGAAAGTTTAAAAGGACCTGTCAATACCTTCGACAACATATTTATAATGAATTAGGGTACACTCAGACCTGACAAGCAGGTGGAGCTGTTACTCGGTACCTATGTCTGCAGGAAAAAAATCAAGGTTAAAACATGTATATATATAATCTCATGTTAGAAAACACACCGTGAATAAGAATTGCAGCGTAGCAGGGTACTCACGAATGAGTAATGCTACACTGTCTTATCCACCGACACAAACGAGCAAGATCAATCATATACAATCATATCAACATGATAACATAAGCAATAATTATAACCAATAAGCCATATCATGAATGAAACTATCACAGTATCCTCGAACCAACATAACCAAATAACCAAGATGTCAATGTATCATCCGCAAAATCAAAACAGCATAGTATCCAGAATCAACTCTAAAATGAAACAACATAGTATCACAAAGAACTAAGCATCTAACAAGTAGAATCAAACCAAACAGTATGTCTAAACTAGAGGGGCACTACATCAAGGAAATTAAGGTGATTCGTATTTTTGTTTTCTTCCATCGGTTTTTTGCTGGAGCCAATAAAGACAATTTGGGAGTGTTGAATTGGCGTCATATATTTTCAAGCAAGGAATCAATATTTAAAGAATGAGAAGCCAAAGACTGCTCTAACTCACTACAACCTTCAAAATTCTGGGCAAATCGAGCACTTGGAATTTTCCAGCAACTATGGTCGAAGGTCATATTGCTGCCTAATACATGCACATACTAGATGAGCTTCTTGAAGACCCACGATCATTACTGGCACCATCACTAGGCTTTTGTTCCCATGAGATCATGATTCTACCAAAGGGCACCATCACCAATACCCGTGTTTGAATTGAAAGCATGCATTTCAACTAGCGCTAAGCATTCAAGCATATTGCTTCCAATGATCCACTCTCTTGAGAGGCGACAAATATCATTAGCCAATCGCAGATCAGGCTCCTCTAAGTCAGTGAAATCTATCGAGCTCTATGTCTTGCGTATGGTGTTACAATTGCGGTGGTTTGATCCTAATTTGTCTACCATGCATGCTTGAGTGGACGTAATATCAAAGTCTCCAATATTGGCATCAATTTTATTCTTGTGTGGAGGACATGGCAGAGTGCTAGACTATAGCCAATGAGTAAGATAAAAAAATAATCTCAATTTTTTTGAAGAGCAGTCGGGAGGTACTTGGTATCAAGAGCATATAAGACATGATTGAGAGCCGCTTCAAGACAAGAGGAACGATATGTTATCATACTTCTTCAAAAGGTGTTGCCATAAAGGAATTCGATATAAGACAAAGCAAGTGATGCTAAGTCTGGTGGTATAAAGGAATTCGGGTTCAACAAAGACTATATTGTCATCACCAGTAAAGACAAAGACAAAACTTTATTGCCAGGGAATCACTCCTTTGCAATTGAGAGCTGCTTGACTTTGGAGAGCTTTATCTGGCAAGCTGGGTGCTAAGTTAGTGATTCGATCTTGTATATGGAGGACGTATTTTCTTCAGGAAGGAAGGTGGTGATAATGAGAGCCAGTAAATTTAATTGAACAATGAGCGAATGTCTCAGGGAGACGGCTCTAGCATGTATTCTTAAGATGCCTGGTCGAATTCGTGGTTGTGATGGTGTGATGCTCTTAATATATTTATCAGTACATGGTGATATGACTAGACGTGTATACCGACCTTGTTGTCTAAGAGCTATCTTTTATGCTGTGAAAAGTTTCTTTATGTGCCTATTGTGAAGTTGAGCCTTCATCATCAAAAATTTTGAGTTTTTTGTGCACGGGCTAGATATTACACAAAGCTGCTTATTTATACTTTTCATTTGAAGAGACCACTGTGATATTGTGACTCTAACTAATAGGCTTACTGAGTCATATTGAAGCTTTATCATCCCTGCTCGCCCAAACTAGAGTATAGTAGAAAGTCAAGTCATGCTCAAGGAAGAATCTATTGAGTAGTGGAGGATAGCCTTGGAGAAGTACCTCCACCGGTTGGCTAGACACCCAGTCATTAGGAAGAGTAAGGAATATATATGTTGTTTCTTCAGGTTGAAGAAGATCAAGCAATCATTGAAGATTTGTAGTTGTAGTTCGCAGTCAAGGAAACCAGTTGTTGCTTGCAGGAGGAGATCTTTGTTGTCAAGAAGTATAGATCGTTGTGATTTGTATATTGCCAGTTCCTCTAAATCTGAAATTTGTTGCAATCGGAAGCCAGAGGGAAAGATATGGAGATCGAAATATGGAAAGGCATCACTGGTTGGATATTTGTAATAAAGAGATAAGTATTTTATGTACCCTTGAATAATGATCATGAATTTTATGTAGTTAATAATAATTCATGCAATAACATTAGGAATAGTGAATCATGTATGCTTCTAGCATTGGTTTGTATATTTCTCTTCGGGGTAGTTTGATTCTATGAACTATTATTAATCTGTCTAAGATGCTTCTAGGATGGATCGAGGAACAAAAGGATGATGAGAGATTGCATAAGGAGTTCAAAGGGAGGAAGAGCTTGAGGCATCCTGTGAGGAAGGCATGCCGGCTGGAGAAATGAACAATCATGGAGTCATAGCTTGTAGCCATGGGACTGAGTTGGTGGCACATAACTTTACCGGAGACATCTCTTGAGGGCACAAGGTTGGGTCAGCCTTGGTTGGAGGGTTTGCATCAGCAAAGAAGATTGAGAAAGATGAAGACACTAAATAACGAAGAACCTATACAGATTGTCATTGCGATTAGCTACTTCGAAGAAGAAGAAATGACATTCAGAGGGAGTTAAATTCTGAGAATTCAAGACACGAGTTGAGATCATGTCCAGGAAGAGGACTAAGGTTCTGAGATCCATCAATGGAGGGGAGTTCACTTCCAAAGGATTTTTGTAATCTCTATGTTGAGGCAGGGATCAAGAGGGAGTTCTATGACTCATTGAGAAGAAGTGAAGGTATCAGCTAAGTGGGTTGCAGTGTTACAAGGCCAGATGCTAAAGTCCTTGAAAAACCTCTTTAGCTGCAGAGAACAAAATTGCACAAGACAGTCAATCTGAATTTGACATTGGTAGCTCTGCAAACCTATGTAGAATAGGGTGATCTAGGATGACGTCAAGAAGGACAGTCCTGAACTCTCGCAAGTTAGTAGTGTTGGAGTTGTGCGTTGGAAACTATTCCTCTAAGGCAAGCATTGCAAGAAATCTTGGACGAGGAGGTCAAGAGATTGATGCAAGTACTTGAAGCTTTAGAGGGAATCATATCATCATGAAGATTTGTTGTAATGTATATTTCTCTGAGACGGGGAAATATGAGGTGAAAGCCCTTGTAATGCATATTTCTCTGAGATGGAGAAATATGAGGTGAAAGCCCTTGTAGTGTATATTTCTCTGAGACGGAGAAATATGAGGTGCAAGCCCTTGTTCATCTCTAAGACTGAGATGAGACATCATGTTGAGAGACTCCATGACGACATCACGTTGAGAGACTCTGTGATGAGCCCTTGTTCATCTCTAAGACAGATGAGACGTCATGTTGAGAGACTCCATGACGACATCACATTGAGAGAGTATGTGATGAACCCTTGTACATCTATGAGACCGAGATGTGTTTCTTTCCACACATGAGAGTAGCCATTGTGGATGTCATGTTGAGAGACTCCATGACAACATCACATTGAGAGACTCTGTGATGAATCCTTGTACATCTCTGAGACTAAGATGTGTTTCTTTCCACACATGGGAGTAGCCATTGTGGACATCATATTGAGAGACTCCATGACGACATCATGTTGAGAGACTATGTGATGAACCCTTGTACATCTCTGAGACAGATGTGTTTTCCACACATGGGAGTAGCCATTGTGGACATCATGTTGAGAGACTCTATGATGAACCTTTGTACATCTCTAAGAATGAGATATGTTTTCAACACATGGGAGTAGCCATTGTGGACGTCATATTGAGAGACTCCATGATGAGGATATTTGAAAATACCTCCCCAGCTAAGAGGGAGTGTTAATGTTTTGTAGCTTCGGGAGCTATTTTCTTAAATACAATGTAATCAAGGCAAGTCGGCCTCTTGTTTCATAAACAAAATTATATTTGTTCAAGGTCGGCTCTAGATGAAGGGTTGCCTAGCTTGTATAAATAGGTGAAGGTGTCTCCTCGTTTTATAAAAATCAATCAAGCAATTCATTCATTCCAATTTGCACTTCAGCAGCAGGTCAAGTTTCCTAAGCAGCAGATCAGCATCAAGGAGAAGTGATATTTCTCATTGTATGTGGCTCGGCCTATCTAGGGCCTAATTTTGTATGCCTTTTCTACACTTATTATTCTGATATATAAGCAAATATTCTTTGTCGGGTTTTTCTCCCTCGACTAGGAGGGTTTTCCTAGGGTAATCATTGTGTTCATTGTTCATTGTGTTGTATTTTCTGCTTGTTGAAATTTCTAATCTAAATCTAACACTTCATTCTATAAATTTTCAACATGGTTGGAACTTGACATCTAACCCTTCCTTTGCAACCAAAAAAAAATGAGAAAATTGCATTTCTCGTGGAACAAGTGACCCTTTCTTGATGAGTTTGATATGGAACTTATCAACCTCATTAAGTTTCCACATTATCTCCATGAAATATATCCTATATGTTACAAATTTTTGGAGACAATGTGGTTGAACATGGGTGCTACACACCTTGAAAATTATACAGTTGGTATGTAGATACCAATCACCCCAATTATGGTCAATCTCTTTTTCAGGATCAAATTGCAGGGACCTGAGAACTTAAAAAAAATTCTTTGAAATCCTTTTTGTGGGTTGAAGGCCAAGATTTGTCAAAACACCCTGTATAAAGACATTTTCAAAGACCAAATAATTGGTAGAGGGGCAGTGGGAGTCCCAAATAGATGTCCATATTTGGATTGGCAATCTATTTCCTTCTTCATCATGAGTTTTCGATTTTAAGGGCCCAGTCCATATCTTTTACCCAATCTAAAGAATCATGTGCATCAATAAAGAATAGTAATTGAAGTACAATCTAGCCTTGGGGTCTTTTAATTCTGTCAGTTGCTTGTGCATCTCTTGTGCGATGTAAGCAACATAATCAAAGCTTCTATTGAAATCTCTGTGTTGGATGTTTGCACCTAACATAATCATATAAATTGGCATCTTAACCTTATAATCCTCCCCAAGGACTTGGCATAGAGAAAAGTGGGTATTGATGAAATAATCTTCAAATATATCGAAGTCAAAAGGTTTGACTTCATCCTTGGTAAATTTTACCACCTTCTTGTTAGATCCTCTTCTTATGTGCTTGTCCTTATCCCATTCTCTTTTGAAAGATCCAAAGTCAATGCTAATACTGGCTGAGACATTTAGGTCAAAAGTCTCAACAATTTGCTGCCTTGAAATTTCTAGCAAAGGTGCTCCCTTTTGAATTTTTATAACCCTTTCTTTCTCATCATAACCTTGGTTCAGGGCTCTAATCAAATCAACATTGACGAATGCATTTGGAACAACCAATTTTACTAGGTCTTGGGTCCATAAATTTGACACTGGCCTATTGTACTTCTTTTTTATTCATACTCTGTCCAACCATGTTGTGGAATGATGGCATACCTTATTTGACTTGCCAAATCTTGTAATTTTTCTATTAAAACCCCCGTCCCATGAGAATATTTTTCTCTCTTTATAGAACCAAGTAGTTGAATCATCAAGCCATCATCCATAAATCTCTTGGTACCCTTTGATTTATACTCAACTGATGCATTTTTAGGGTTTTAACAATTCCAAATTGTTTATGGTTTTTTATAAAATTATTGATGCTCTTAGGGTTTTAATTCTTCTTCAAAAATTCAGAAAACCAATGCAAAACCCTTTTCTTTATAATCCATACGATAATTCAAAGACAATTTCACAATTGTAGTTGATCAGAGTACTTACCCATGAAAGTGCTTGGGAACCCTAGCTTTTATTGCTCACAATTCACTTTCAAAGAGCCCCAATCTTCAAAAATCACTAGCATGCCTTCAATTATGACGATAATAATAATAATCATGTATTTTATCATCTCCAAATTATAGTAATTGAACCTTAATTTCTGAAATAATGGTTCGCACAAATGAAACTGATCATCAACAATTAGTCATTTTTGTTTAAATTTGAGTCATTGATCTGAGCGCCTTGAAATAAGGTTGACAGTCAATGCAACTTCACAATTCACTACATATTCTATTTGAATTTCCTTTTGAGAAAATGTGTTGTGAAGGACCTTTGTGCTGCATCCTGAAGTTGACATGTTCTCTTATCTTTCATCTCCTTTGAGCACATTCTATTTTTGCACTGAATATGTGAAATTGTGCTACATAGAAGATGTGCACTAAAATTGGATATGGCACATGTCAACATCCCTATAAATATTTCCAAGCGCATTTCCTTTTGTTGAATGCACAAGACAACTGAGAGGGGGGTGAATCAATTATACATTAAAACATCAAAACCCTCATTAATATTTAGATCTACATTAATCTTTAAACCCTTAACAACCATTAAACCCTTATCATGCATTAATAGAACATAAACATGAGAAACAATAATGCAAACACATCCAAACACATGAGAATTAGATTTACATGGAAAACCCAAAAAGGGAAAAATCACAGTGAGGATTAGCTCACAATATAAAGTAATTATAACACCGAATACAATAGGCTCACTTCTAGAGGGATCATTTCCCAAAGAGAAAATAAGGAATCACTGCCAATGGCTCACTACCAAATTAGAAAGAAGAAGAAAGAAGATTATTACAATGAGAAATCCATCTTACATCAACAAAAAAGTTCCACTACTGCTTCACCAGAATATTCACATTCTCTCTATAGAATGTAGACACCTTCTACTCACTACTTCAAGTAGTCTTGGGCATTAAAGCTCACACTGGATTTCACACTTTGCACTTCACATTACATACATTACTCATCAATTCAACACTCATATATACCATCTTCAACCTTGAAAACAATTCACAAGGTCAGCTATGCACCTCAAACGTGCAAATTCAAATTAGGTCGACACCAAAATATTCTCGCAATGGAGAGGAATGAAGGTGAACCACATCAGACCTTAACTCGGACCTAAATCCACACATACATGCCACACTTTGTAATGTCCCCATTTTTATAAGTTAGCATTATAGTCAAATAATTAATATAATGTTGTAAAAAAGGATAAATTAAAAAGAGACAACTTAAATCAATTATTTAAGTGGAAAAAGTAACTTAAGTTAGAAAAAGGTTAAAAGTATTAATTAAGTTACTTTTTTAATGAATTCTCAAAAGAACTAAAATAAAAGTGAAAAGGGAAAAAAAAAAAAGAGAATTCAAGAAGTCACAAGGAATTACATTGAGGAAAGAATAAAGGATTTCTGGAACACTGTTTGTAGCAAGCTGGATTTTGGTTTTGGAAACAGGTTTTGTTGGTGGACGTAGTTCACAACCTTTCTGAGGTGGGGAGACCTATGAAAGAAGATCATCTTCGGTGTTGGAAGATACCCCTGGATGATAGCTGACAGTCTCACTTAGGAGTTGTGTTGGTGCTTATTGTGGTTGAATAAATGAAGTTTGTGAAGCTTATTTAGAAGACTTTTTCAGAATTTTCTGTATTGAATAAATTGTTCCATTTTCAGTGCTTGAAGCTTCTGTAGAGAATATTGTGGGGGACTATGATATTCAGTCATATTTAATTCAATGAAATTTGGATATTAAGGAAGAATGAATTATTTGTGTAAATTCCAACATTGTGTTTAGAAGTTTTATCAGGAAAAGACCAGTGTTTGGAATTTTATGCTTCTTTGACAGTCATGATATTGCCAAATGTGTGTCAGTCTTCATCCTTTCAGAATTCTTGCAAGAGAGGTCAGTATGAAGGTGAGAGTGTGATTCATTGAAAATAATGAAGTATCTTTCAGTTTCCCTATCTGGCATAGCCTGTTAAAAACTATGAATCACATGATAGGAGTCAGGTTTGTCCGATATTCAAGTCATTGTAAAGTATTTAGGAGTCACTTTAAGCTTGGAGTCGTGGGTTTATGAAATTTGAATGGCACGAATTCTTGTAAGGAAATCACATATATGATATTTAAAGAGTTGTTGCTAAAATTACGAATTGTGGGAGATCAACATTTTATGGTCGAGAGTTTTTTGTATGCCAGGCGCTGAATCAGGGGAGGAGTCGGTTCAGCTAATTGAATTTGAAAAAGGAGTTGCTCATTAAAGATTTCGGGCTTATGGAGAGAGTCATTAATATTACTTTCTCAACTATTATATGGAAGTTTCAAATTAATTAAGAGACAGGGAGTCGAGTAATACAAAATTAACTGGATTCTTTATTACCATTTCCCGTCAAGAAGAAAGAACTCAGACACAATTCCTTAATGGGAAACAAGAGGCGGAAAGTAAAATAAGGGGGACTTTGGTATAGGTCGTGGAATATAATCAAAACGGGAAGAAGCCAAGAATCATATGAACCGTCAAATTTTTTATTAAGTGGTCAAAAGACTTAATCAAATATATAAAATCATTCACTTTGAGCCACCGCGTCATCCTATTGGGAGTAGCTTGTCATCTTATGGAGAAAAGGCACGAGCCACGGGAAACTATCTGAACATAGGCGTCAGTTTGTTACTCTCATTGAAGCGATGTGAGATAAATAAATTCACTAAGCACGGCAAAGGAATTTGCGAGAAACTTAGACTGGACTCCGATAGACCAAGAAGAGAGCATTGCATTTCTTTGCAAGGAGGTCGATATTACTAAAGGAAGAATTATATTAATTATTTGAAGTTTCTCCATATCTCAAAGGCACAATTAAAGTGATGACTACTCCCTAAGCTACCCTGGAGTTTAAATAGTTTGATGATTGCGACCAGGGATTGTCCAATCAGCAAATTATTCTTATAAATCTGTAGCATGCTGTACCAATCTGCAAAGAGCTGAGCAAGTCATCAAGTCCCAGAAGTTATTCTGTGGTAGAGCAGGTCAGGAGTTATATTTTTTGTGCATTCATAATTAATGTACTAATGTTATTAGTTTAATCAGTTAGTCAATAGAAAAAAATTTATGGATTGAAGGTGACACAATTTATATCATGTGTATGAACAAATCTCTCTATTTTATTGTGTGCCATATGTTATCTTGTGTTTGAAATTGTGGTCAGCTCTATGTAATGAATGAATTGTCAAAGGATTTATCAAACTCCCAATTCAAATTGAAACCAGGTTTAGAACATCTGGTTAATTGTTTGAAAAAATGCTTGAAGAGAAGAATTAGTAAACCAAAAAAAATTATATGCAAATTAGGGTGGATCCTACACACTTCCACAAACATTGAAGCATATCCGAAATTAGTGTAAACATCCAAGATTGGTCAAACTTGTGTTAACACCATTAAAAAATTAAGTACATGCCTCCTTTGATCTAAAGACAACTCACGGACCACACATGACACTTTAACATAATCTGGAATATTCCATCAACACCCTGAAATCCAATAAATCCTTCGCAACATCATACACTAGAAGAACATATTCATTCTTCACAACCAACTAACCGTCCACACACTACAACACCTTAATCCAACCTTATGGGGCACTAAATCACAAACAACTCAGACTGAAGATAGATACTAGCAATATAAGCACACTTCCAAATCCGCAAGACCAGAAACCAAACTGCAGAGAAATGTGGAGAAAAACCATTTCTCCTAGACAGCATTATTTACATAGTTCACACATTGGTAAACACAACTTATTCTACACAATGATCCAAAACTTGAAACTTTGATATAATACCTCTGAACACCTCTGATCAACATATCTGAACTGCATAGATAGATCTTCAGCCATGAAGAAATGCAGAGCAAAACACTGAACACCACTCTACTACACTAAACACTCTTCACCACACTATTTCCTCTTTTATTCAAATTTTCTCAAAAGCACTTGAAAACCAAGCACCAAAATCACAAACTCAATATCTGGAACACTTCTACAACATCTCAACCACAAAATAGGTTGAACATCACCAACTCATGCTCATCAAAGTAACACTAGAGGTTGACATCAGTGATACTACTAATGACAACATAATGCAACCAATCAAAAAATCTTCACAGACTTCTAACAATCTCCCCATGGGCATGTTGACATCAATACAATAACAAAGATCTGTTGACACCAATGAAAACACAAACTTCCAACAATCCCCCCCTTTGTCATTTTTAGGATTTCTCTCCCCTTTACTTCATAAAGTTTTTTAGTTAACTCTCTCCCCCTTTGACATCAATGGCAAAGGGCAGCACACTTGTGTCTCTCCCCCTTGACATCAAACATACTTTCTCTACACACTACACAATATACTTCACTAACTAGCAACAACTGCACATATTCTTTGACATAACTAACAAAGGAAAACACTTGTATAACACACAATGACAAAACTTAATCCCCCTGACTGCAACAACCAACAATACCACTACCTACTCCCCCTAAGAGGTAGCCAACAACATCAATCTAGAACCAAGGAATGAATTTTGAGATCCATTGGATTGATGCATATCTTTATGCATCTATTTGAAAGGAGGGGCAATAACCCCCAATTTCTCTTGAAGATATTTAAAAGTATCCTTATAAAGATCCTTAGTGAAGATATCTACAACTTGATCCTTAGTAGGCACATACTCCAACTTCACCTCATTCTCTACAACCTTCTCTCTCAAAAAGTGATACCAAATAGAAATATGCTTTGTCCTTGAATGCATTAACAAATTCTTTGAAATATTTATAGTACTTGTATTATCACAAAAGATAGAAATAGGTTCATCATATACCACTTTGATATCCTTCAAGGTTTTCTTCATCCATGACACCTATGTGCAACATGATGTTGCAGTAATGTATTTTTCCTCTACAATAGATAATGACATTGGATCCTGCTTCTTGCTTAGCTAAGACACCAACCTGCTTCCAAAAAAGAATGCACCACCACTTGTACTTTTTATGTCATCCACACAACCTGCCCAATCCACATTTGTATAAGCACTCAGAGAGAAATCAATATCCTTTGGATACCACAAGCCATATTTTGGAGTGTCTTTCAAGTATTTGAATATTCTTCTCATTGCTGCCACATGTGACTCTTTGGGATCTTCTTGAAATCTAGCCATAAGACAAACTACATGCATGATATCTAGTCTAGTAGCAGTTAGATATAGCAGTCCTCCAATTATTGATCTATACTTGCTCTGATCAACCTTATGTGATTCTTCATTCTTACTCAGCTTACAACCAGTAACCATGGGAATACATATCAGTTTAGAGTCTTCCATCCCAAACTTCTTCAAAATTTCTTTGACATACTTAGATCATGAAATAAATATCCCTTTCTTTGTCTAATTTATTTAAAGTCCAAGGAAGAAATTCATCTCCCCAAACATAGACATTTCAAACTCTTTTTGCACATACTTTCATTTCCTCCAAAGATTATATTAACATACATAACTACAATCAAGATTTGATCTTTTTCAAATTTGAAATAAAGATTACTATATGTGGTACCTTTATTGCATCCTTGCTACAACAAGTACCTATCCAATCTTGCATACCAAGCTCTAGGAGCTTGCTTGAGTCCATATAATGCCTTCTTCAATCTATAGACCATATCAGGATTATTTGATAATTAAAAGTCTTTCGGTTGTTCAATATAAACCTCTTCTTCCAATTCACCATTCAAGAATTCAGACTTCACATCCATCTGATAAAATTTGAAATCATTATGTGTTGCAAAAGCCAAAAACATCCTAATAGCTTCCATTCTTTCCACCAGAGAAAATGTCTCCTCAAAATCTATTTCTTCTACTTGTGAGTAGTTGTTTACACACAAGTCTTGCCTTATTTCTTACCACTTCTCCACTCTCATACAGTTTGTTTCAGAACACCCACTTAGTTCTAATCGCATTCTTGTTTGTTGGTCTTGGGACAAGTTCCCAAGTCTAATTCTTCTCAATCTACATCAGTTCTTCCTCCATAGCCTTGATCAAATATTCATTTTTGCATGCCTCAATCACTATTTTAGGTTCAACTTTGGAAAGTAAACATAAGTTTACTTGTTCTTCTATCATAACATCCTTTCTTCTTGTCAACACACCTCTACTCTTGTCACCAATTATCTAATCTTCTAAATGATTCTTCTACACATACTTAGGGGTTTTAGGGATCCTTTCTAGAGCTTCTTCCTCTTCAACCTTCACTTCTTTTTTCTTACCTCCATCTTTATATTCTTATCTAGACTCATTTGATTCATATCCATCTACCATCACTAAAATTTTGTGTAATTCTTCATCCACTTTGACACTTGCACTTTCAACAATCATTTTCAACCTCTTTTTGTAGCATTGGTAAGCCTTGCTTGTTATAGAATATCCAAGGAAGATTCCTTTATTAGATCTTGCATCAAACTTTCCTAAGTTTTCTTCATCTCTTCTGATATAGCATTTTCTTCCAAATACTTTGAAATATTTCACATTAGGGGTTCTTCCATACCACAACTCATTAGGAGCCTTTGAACTATTTGTCCTTGCTTGTGCTCTGTTAATGAGCCTTAGGATATTTTATTTCTTCATCATTGTCCTTTCTGCTTCCTGAACAATCATATTCTTATTTTTCATAACTTCATTCTGTTGAAAAGTCCTAGGGGTTGACAAATTCATCTTTATTCCATGATCTTCACAAAAAGTGTTAAACTCCTTGGAGGTGAACTCTCCACCTCTGTTAGATCTCAAATATTTAATCTTCACATCCATTTCATTCTATACCATAGCTTTGAATGCTTTAAAATTATCTAAAGCTTTTGATTTTTCTTTGAGAAAAGTAACCCAAGTCATTCTAAAATAATCATCATTTAACAACATGAAATACCAGTCACCTTGAAAACTTCTAATTCTGGTAGGTCCACAAAGATCTATATGCACCAACTCCAAATGACCAATAGTAGATTGTTCTTTGACTTTGAAACTCTTTCTAGCTTGCTTCCCAATTTTACATTCCTTGCAGACAACATTGATAGGTTTTGTAATCTTCGAAAGATCTCTCACAACTTGATTTGAATTGATCCTCACTAGGCTATCAAATTTGATGTGACAAATTCTTCTATGCCATAGCCAACTCTCATTAATCCAATGCATAAAGCATTGACCATTTGCACCCTTAAGTTGATAAAAATTTACATATGTCCTTGTTCCAACCACAGTTCTAAAGCCTTTTTTGATCTCACACCCATTGTCTTGAAACACAAGATTATATCCTTTGCTACACATTTGTCCTACACTCAAAAGATTATGCTACAAACCCTTAACATAAAAAACATCATTTGTATTATGCTTTCCATCAAAATTGATTAAATCTTTTCCACATATCTTAGCAAATGTATCATCACCAAACTTAACTAAACCACCTTCAAACTTCTCAAGCTTAACAAACTTAATCTTATCACCTATCACATGATTTGAGCATCCACTATCAATGATCCAATTGTTCTTCTCCTCTCTAGCATGAAAAGCAGTCACCATTGCTCCTACAATGTTATGACTTGCTTCCACAGTACTTTCCTTCATACATCTCTCAAAGTTAGAAGAATTAGTTCCAGCATTTAAAACCATAAACAAGCATTCATCATCTTCATCATCAGGGTAATTAGATTCATCATCATATATATTGACATCTTCCTTAACATAATAACTTATCTTAATTGATTTACCTTTATTCTCCTTAGGTCTATCTCTTGAAGCTTTGACATGACATCTTGAAGCATAATGACCAATATTTCCACAATTAAAGCATTTGAAAGGTAACTTACCTCTATATTTTCTAGTGCCCTTTTTCAAATTTCTCACAAAATTTGGTTCCAACTCATCAAATTCATCCAGGTCAAATTCCTCATTCTTTTCTGCTTTGCCAACTTTAAAAGAAGTCTCATTTTTTACATCACTTGGACCAAACTCTTTCAATTCAAAAGTAGTTAATGCACCAAACAACTGATCTCTAGAATAATTATTCAAATTATGAATTTCTTCAATAGTAGAAACCTTATGACTATATGTTTTAGTAAGAGTTCTTATTACCTTCTTTACCACCTCATCTTCATGTAGAGTTCCACCAAGACCTCTGATGGAATTAACAACTTCGTCCACTCTATGCATGTAGCCTATGATATCTTCATCTTTTTTCATCCTTAGGTTTTCAAACTTGATCTTCAGATTTTGCATTTTCGCTTGCTTGACCTTGTCATCACCTTCATAGATACTTTCCAACTTTTTCCATATTTCACCAGCAGTTTTAAAACACATAACTTTCACAAGTTCTAAATTAGAAAGACCACTGAAAAGAGCATACCTTGCTTTTCCATTGTTCGCATAAGCCTTGATTTCATCATTAGTGCTCAAACCATTTGCAATCATTGTATATCCAGTTTCAACAGACTTCCAAACTCCAAATCCCACATAAATAAGAAAACCTTCCATCCCCGTCTTCTAGAATGCATAATCAGATCCATCAAATAGAGGAACCTCCCTCTTTTGCACCATCCTAGATCTACCTCAAGCAGTTAATCTTTTTTCCAAGGAACCTTGCTTTGATACTAATTATTGAATGCACAAGACAATTGAGAGGAGGGTGAATTAGTTGTACATTAAAATATCAAAACCATCATTAACATTCATATCTACATTAATCTTTAAACCCTTAACAACCATTAAATCCTTATCATGCATTAGTAGAACATAAACATGAGAAACAACAATGCAAACACATCCAAACACATGAGAACACTAGATTTATGTGGAAAACCCAAGAAGGGAGAAACCACGGTGAGGATTAGCTCACAATATAAAATAATTCCAATAGTAAATATAATAGGCTCACTAACAGAGGGCTCACTGCCCAAAGAGAAAATAAGCGTTCACTGCCAAATTAGAAAGAATATTGTTACAATGAGAAATCCATCTCAGAGCAACATAAAAGTTCCACCACTGCTTCACCAAAACATTCACATTCTCTTTGTAGAATGTAGACACCTTTTACTCATTGCTTCCAGTAGTCTTAGGCATTAAAGATCACACTGCATTTCACACTTTCACACTTTACATCTCAACACTTTGCATTACATACATCATTTTCCAATTCAAAACTCATATATACCATCTTCAACCTTGAAAAAAATTCTCAAGGTGGGATATGCACCTCAAACGTGTAAATTCAAATTAGGTTGGCACCAAAAAAATCCCGTGGTGGAGAGGAATGAAGGTGGACCACATCACACCTTAACTCGGACCTAAATCCACACATACATGCCATGCCACACTTCCACAAACCCCAAAGCATATCTGCAATTAGTGTAAACACCCAAGGTCAACTGAACCTATGTTAACACCATTAAACAATTAAGTACACACTTCATTTGATCCAAAGATGACTCATAGACCACACACAACACTTTAACATAATCTAGAATATTCCATCAGCACCCTAAAATCCAACAAATCCTTCGTAACATCATACACCAGAAGAAAATATTCATTATGCACAACCAACTAACCTTCCACACACTGCAACACCTAAACCCAACCTTGTGGAGCACTAAATCACAAAAAAATCAGACTGAAGCTAGATACTAGCAATATAAGCACACTTCCAGATCCACAAGACCAAAAACCAAATTGTAGAGAAATGTAGAGCAAAACCATTTCTCCCAGACAACACTGTTTACATAGTTCACACACTGATGAACACAACTTTTTTCTGCACAACGATCTAGAACCTGAAACTCTAGATATAACACCTCTGAACACCTCTTATCAACATATTTGAACCGCACATATAGATATTTAGCCATGAAGAAATTTAGAGAAAAATGCTAAACCACTCTACTACACTAAACACTCTTCACCACACGATTTCCTCTTTTATTCAAATTTTCTCAAAAGACCTTGGAAACCAATCACCAAAAGAACAAACTCAATATTTGGAACACTTCTACAACATCTCAACCACACAAGAGGGTGACCATCACCAACTCATGCTCATCAAAGAAATAATAGAGGTTGACATCAATGATACTAATAATGACAACATAATGCAACCAATCAAAGCATCTTCACAGACTTCCAACAATATCCCCATAGACCTGCTGACATCAATGCAACAACAAAGATTTGTTCCAACATCAATGACAAAACAAACTTCCAACACCCGTATGCGCTAATGATTAGAAATTGTGCTCTATAAGAACCACGTGCTTAAAGGAATAGGTGCCAAGTGTCCACTTATGACATCACCTTTTCAACGCCTTTTACATATGCACTACTAAATGAAAAATGTGCTATGAAGAAGTTGAACACTGCAATTTGGGACAAACATGTGTCCCCATATTATCTATTGTCTCTCAACGAATTTTCTTTATGTGCCAAGAGCTTGAAAATATGCTCTAAAGGATTCCTACATTGAAAGAGGGGGGCGACACTTTTCTTCATTTTATTCACCACATCCCAACACATTTCTATTATGCACTCCTTTTATTAAATTGCACTCCAAAGGAATGAAGCACTACACTCAGAACATTACAAGTGTTAAATTCTTAGTGGTTCCATCCTAGCGCATTTTTCCAATGCATCGAATAACCAAAAATGTGATGCAAATGAAGCATGCACAACAATTATAGTGTGAAACCTATCTTCACTCTAATAGAGAAAACCTAGCACATTCTTGTTATGTGCTTTGTGAACAAATATGTGCTCCAAAGAGGAAGCACACTGCGGTAAGAGCGCGACACGTGTTCATATCTTAAAAACACCGCCCAACGCAATATCCATATGTGCTAGAAATATAAAAAATGTGTGGTGCTGAAGGTTTGTACTATACTCAGGGCTTGCCATGTGTCTCAAGTGGGGTTGGATTCTCAGTGCTTAAGTTTACCAATTAAGACATGTGCAAATAAGTTGTTTTAAAGATGCACTAGGAGAAGGGGCTAAAAAACAGCATGGGGGACTTAGAATTAGGGTCTTAATATTTTAGAATATTTTTTAACAAGTGACAATTCCACACACTAAGTTAGTAGAAGGGGTCAATAAAAGCATGGAACAAAGGCCCACAAGTCGTAACTTGAAAGGCAGGTAACCAAGGAAAGCAATCAATACAGGAATAGAATAAAAGTGCAACAACCTCTCCTAGACTTGGGGTTTTCTAGGGTTTAACCATGGGAAAATCGCTATTTCAACAAACCATAATGAAGACAAACATCATATCAATTCAAGGAGCAAGGAGCAAAAGCTAAAGGCCATGAAAAATGAAAACATACCACCATATTTGAAGGTATGTTAAGCTTGAATCCATGAATTGAAAAGAAAATAAATCACACAACTTGATACAAGAGGGTAATTCATTCTCCTACTTCACTTTGCAAGATATAAAGATCTTGCAAGTTTAACCCATAACAACAAATTTTCACTTTCAATGGGCTTTTCTTATGATTCACCACTAAATTTATATACCTTATCAAAATATGTGGGTGTGGATTATCCACTTGGTAATGAAATCCAAGGCATACCCCTAAGGGAAAGGAATACTAAGTGTTTCTAATCACCCAAGATCAGTTTACAATGTGAAGGGAAAGCATAGACATTTAATAAAAAAAATGAATTATTTGAAATTTTTTATTCTTGAGGTCATGCAAGCATGCAATAGAAGATTATATACTTTTCACCACTCACAAACACAACAAACAATTCATTTTCTTTAGAAATCAATTATTCTCTAAACTAGTGGAAAAATTAGTCTTTAAGCAATGAAACTGCACCACATTAATCAATAGTTTGCATACAACAACTTTGATATTCAAGTGCTTACAAATAAATAATTAGTGTTTGATTATTTAATGACTTTGTTGAGCGACACCCTAAAAAATTGAGTTAAGGTGATAAAAACAAAAAATAAATATGGAAATTTTTGATTTTTTAATCTACGATAAACTATTAAATTTGACTATAATTTATTTTTGGTTTTTTATTTTTTGAATGAATTGTAAACAATTAAATGCGACTGTATTTCTTATTTATTTTGATTTTATAAGTTTTTTTAGTTTTGTGTGTTTTTCAATTTTTTAGTTTTTAGTTTTTTTTATTAAAATTTTCATTTTATTTTTTAATTTAAAATTAAAGAATCAAATGTATATACATTAAATTGTAATTAAAGTTGCATAAAAATATGTTAATTAGAGGTGTTACTAAATAAGAGAAATGAACATCCAAAATTGAAGTTGCATCAAAACATATGTTATTTATCTAAGAGCTCAAAGTTGAGAATATTGATGGAAAACGACATAACTAAAATGCAATTTAGAGCTACCAAAGAAAATAAAATGAACACCCAAACTTGAAGATTTTCAGAACAAACAATAAAATTATGGACCAAACTTGAATAAGTTATAAAAATTCTTCTAATAAACAAAAAAATTGTCAAAGGAAAATCTAGACCACTAAAAATTATCTTTCTAATTTAGTTGGTCTTTCCTCTATAGGTTGATCCACTTTCTCCAATTTCCTTAGAGTAATGTCCATGCACCTCCATAAGTTTTCCCAAGTCAAATTTTGGAGCCTTCAAGATTTCAATTTTATGTGTAGGGTGCTCATGAGTAATTGCTAGTTGGGGATGTTGTTGGGAAACCTCAACACTTGGATACTGGGTCACACATAATTCTAACAAAATATGAGATATTAGAATCCAAAATAGAATACCAAAGAGAGATTTTTATTAATGGTAGTTTTTTTAAGGTTTCTCAAAGCCAACAAAGAGAATCCAAATTTGAATATAGGTATTGCCACAACTTCTCTATGTTTAAATTCCTAGTTTCAAAATTAAGAAACAAAGAGTCTACTATTAACAAGGGCACCCATATAGAGGAAATTCATTATATATAGAAAGGTAGAAAAGTAGTTATACATAGGCAATTAAATAGTTTTCATATTTGACAATATTATATCATAGTGTAATACAACAATAACAACATCAAGAATGGAATATGACATCAACATAATTCATTATCTTATAAATTGTGCTTTATTTGTTAAAATAATTCAAAAAAACTTGAAAAAATAATGAGTTTTACGTTAGGTTCACCAACAATGTCTACAAATAAAGTTAGAACGAAATAATATGCATTAAAACTGAATTTAAAATGCTAATATAATTTAAGAAAACCTTTGATTGAGCATTAAATGCAATATTCTCTAGATTTTAATAGTATGTGGATCCTCTCAATTTACACGGTATAAAATTAGCATTCTATGGATGAATAAATGGACAACATATTATTATGTTGCAAATAGATGATAAAACGATGAAGTTGAGGGAAAATTGATAGATTTTCGAGAGAATGAATGATTGGTATAGATATGATTATAGACCATGAGTTAAATCCATTGGTTATGGGGTTAATGAGGAGAGGTGGACTACTTAACTAATTTTGATGAGAAATTTGCTAAATTGATGAGGAAGTTAACTCACAAGGTGATAATTGTGAATTTTCTTAATTTATTTAATGAATAATGAGGTGGAATATTATTTAAATATTTATGGATAATGTAAGATGGATTTAATTAATTTACTTAATGGATAAAATAGATAAAATTGATTACATGGAAATTAGCCTAATTTATTTAAAAAATAATAATATTTAATTAATTAGTAGTTTAGCAACTAGCGATGATGTTAGGTGTGGTCATTTTTTAGTGTCTATAATGGCATTTTTAATCTTTGGACAACCAGAATCCCCAAAGCTATGGTTTTCTAACAAAAACTCTTCAAGTTAAATATAAGGGGTTAAAATTAAATATTTTTAGGATGGAAAAAATGCACCTTTATGTAAATATTGGGTCTAATGAGAATCCAAAGCTAGCTAATATTTGTATGTCATATAATGAAAATGAAAAATAAAGCCTTGGTTTCCTTATTAAAAGAGAATGGGGATGTCTTATGTTGGTGTGAATAGGGGTATTACTTAAGTAGTTACACTATTAGGTCTCTTTCACATCTTATCACTTAAGTTTACTTAGGGTACACATAGGATACTTATTACTTTATGTCTTATATCATAATTTTAAGACACTTGTGATACTATTATGTTGTCCTTTGTCATTTAATTTTTCGTGTCCTAGGTCATTTAATATTAGCTGTGTCATGTCATAAGATTAAGGTCCACTTGTCATGATCTTGTCTAATCCTATATTTCACTGACTTATATAACCAAGAGTATCTCACATTTTACATCCATTTTATTTGCATTATTTGATAGGAACTCTGTTTATTTTTTTCATATTTATCTTCTGAGTATATTTTTATTTCTATAGGCCTTTAGATCTTGGGTGGCTATCTCCATAGTCAAATCTTACATGGTATCAAGGAAAATTGAGTTTCTTTGGTTAGTGTTTTAGGAAATCTTGAGTGTGAACTTGTATTTTCTTGAAGCATTGAGTATGCTCTTCACTTGCATCCTTGGATGATCTAGAGAATCAAAAAGGTGTGATATAAATACCAATTTTTGAAGGATTTCATATTTTGACTTGCCAATTACAAAAAAAATTGGAACTTCTTGGAAAGATTTTGAGTGCACCATCGTTTCTAGAGTGCTCGATAAAGTCATATTTTCCTTTTGTTTCATCCTAGTTGGACATTGGAGGTTAGATTTGCAAGGGTTTGAAGTTGGGAGTTAGTTGCTAGATCCAGAAGGTAGCCATATTGTCAAAGCATTTTGGGTCAAATCCAACCTTTGCATCATGCTCAGAAGGCCCAAGAAACTATAGATTGATTAGCAAATCATTGATTTTGGAGAAAGTTGTCTTGAGGCTAATTTCCTTTTTTGAGCTCACACGATATGATTTAAAAATAAAATAAAACATTTTTTTCTATGAATTTTCTAAATAAATTGAAAAAGACTTCAAAATAAAAAAATTAATTCATAATTTTCTTTGGTTGTAAAAGTTAAAAAAACAAAAAAAATAAAAAGGATTTTAAGACCTGCATAGGCCCCTATGGAAGGATACCCAAGGGTATGCGTTGTGATGACCTTTGGGTCCCATTCCCTTTAAAGGGACAAATACCCCTTTTTTGGGTGTGTGTGGGGTGTGGCCATGTGGCCTCCCCACTACTCTATTTATCTTTTATATATATATATAACTTAGACATCTGCCTCCCTTGACTTTCATGTCACTTTGGTGAAGTTTTTGGCACAATTTATCTAGCATGGCTTCTAGATCTAGCGAAGGATGAACTTTATCTAGCAATCTCTACTTTTGGAATTTTGATAAGTTTATTGATAGTTTTGCTAAATTTGATAGAGGTATAATTTTACAAAATTTTACCCCCTCTCTATTGGTGTTTTCAAAATTGTAGTTCAACTTTGAAGACTCGCATCTTAGGCTCATTACCTCCTTTTTTCAGAGATTTTTTTATTTGGGATAAATTTTCATTCTCAATGCATTGGTGCATATGGTTTTTGATTTTGATGCACATTTTTTTTAGAAATTGTAATTTTTCACAAGTGTTGTTGCACCATTCGCGTTTTGGGAACTATCGAGACTTCGTTCAAGCTCATAGGAACTCCTTTTTGAGTGTATTTTTTAAAAAGTGAATAATTTTTCATGTACTTCATAAGGGTACTATCAATTTATAGTCATTGTGGTAAAATTTTACTTTTAGCATATAGAATTATTTTGGTAATTATATTGCATTGATAATAATTTGATCTAATATTATTTTGGAAACTGTAAGCATTGAGATCAAAAGTCCACTTAGAATTTTTATTACAAGTGGCAATTGTAATTGCATTAAGTATAAAGTGCCAAATCATTTTTCTTGGGGGGGGTGGGGTTGGTGGGGCATTCTACATTGAATGATTTGGAGGGGTGTGTGTTTGTAGTTTTGTATTTATTTTTGTTGGAAATTATAATTTGAGAAGAATATCATGATTACATCACATCATCCTTCAGTTATTGATTTAAATAGAGGGAACTATAAGGATTATCGAGATGGAATGATGAAGCATTTCAATTGGCTTAACCTCTTGCCCTACTTCTATGAAGTGGTTCCTCAACCACCAAAGGATTGGGAGAACATAGAGTGGTATCTCAAGACATGACATATTATTGGAACTATGTGTGTTAGTGTTGACACCTACACACAAATGACCCTATCAAATTTTGATTCCCCTATTCCTTGTTGGATTAAAATATGGGAGATGTATGGAGATACATATGATACTCCATTCCCAAATGGGCCTCTTTTTGATATATGAGTTCCCCTAGATGATCATGATGATATTCCATACGATGAGGATACCTTAGAAGAGCTCAATTATTGACAAAACATTAAACAAAAAAGAGCCATCAAATCTTCACTTGTTGGCAAGAGACACTGCACAAGTCATCTGGTGTTGTCATTGATGGCAACCCTAGTCAATTATTCGATCCACACGTCATCATTTGATCATATCGGAAGTCAGATCGAAGTTTTGTGATTAACTGTCAAGCAAGAATAGAGCATCCGACAAAATTGTGTTCATCAATTCACATGCAATTTTTTGTTATCATTTTGAGTTGTGGATCTCAGGGAAGTTTTTTCGGTATATGATCTATGTTATTCTTGAATCTTAGAGTCTCATATTGATTCGTGTACAAGTTAGAAGATCTAGTCGATTAATTTTTTGTTTAATAGTGCATGAAGGCTGACTAAGTGAATATAGCCATTGTGGATATTCGACGAGAAATTATTTAAGTATTTTTTGTGTTCGAGCATGTTGATTTGGGTCCTTACTATGTTGTGGCCAACTTTAGTTGGTGCGCATTGAAAATCAATTATGGATTGAGCCAACAGTTTGTAAATATTTTCTATTTTGTTGAAGCCGACATGTAGTGATTAAATCCTTAGTAGCAGATATATATAAGTGATCGATCATATCATTTTGATGTGTACAAAGTGTGTTGTTTTGTGTTACGAAATTTAGAACGATTATGCACAATTTCACTTGTGCATAAAAGGATTTTGTGATGCGAGTTAAAGTAGATAGAGTAGAAGAGTAGAATCAGACAGAAGGTCAAAGAATTCGATTAATGTGCTTAACTAGAACTATTCTCGGGCATTTGTAGATGTTATTTCATAGTTCACCACTCCAGTTGTCTTTTGACATTGATTGTAAGGCAGTAAGCCTTTTGTTTTTGAGCAGTGACCTCTAGGCAATGTGCCTAAATGCAAGTGCATTCCCATTTTGTAAACATCTTTTTGAGTATACTCAAATAATATTGTGGATTGACCTCCACCGTGGTTTTTCCCCTAACAGGGTTTCCATGTAAAAATCTTTGTGTTATGGTGTTGTGGTTTCTTGCTTTATGTTCATGCATATTTCTTTTGGTTGAATGTTATCAGTACTTTAAAGATCAAATTAATAAAGTTAAAAACTGCAAAACATTGATTCACCCCCCCTCTCAGTATTCCTTGATTCCAACAATTGGTATCAAAGCCTAGTTCCTCAGAAGAATTTTAAAAGATTGGGGAAGATCTGGGAAAGTGTTTCAATGGATTCAAGCAGTCTTCAACAAGTTTTGGTGGCCCTAGATGATCTTGATCAATCCAAATCTAAAGTTTGGGATTTATAGGCAAGTCTCAAGAATACTGAGAAGTTCATTCAATCATTGAAAGATAAAATTAATGAGTTAAGGGAAAAGAGAAAGGAACTCTGTGATCAACTTAAGCAGAAAGAAAGTAAGAGCATTGAAGATGAACAACTAAGTCAAGTTTTGAAGGAAAAGACAAAATAATTTGAAAATCTTACCAGAGAAAATGTTGTTCTAAAGCATGAGATGGAATCTATTGTGATGAGGATGGCAAAGGAGACCGAAGACAAGAAGAAGAATGAAGAGAAGCTTGTTTAGTCCTTGAAAGAAAAAATTGAAGAATGTAGTTGAATTACTGATGGATTCAATCAATTGGAGCTTGAATTGGAACAATCCATAAATAATGAAAAAGAGCTTGAAAAGTAGATTGTTGATCTTAGAGATGAACTTGTTACTGCAAATGAATTCAAGAAGAAGTTCAAGATTAGCTCATCCAAGCTTGATGAACTAATTAAAAGTCATAGGATTGAAGGTGACAAGCGAGGTCTTGGATATGAGGAAGGAGAAAGTTCTAGATCTGAACAAAGGAGATTCAGGCAAGGAAATTAGATGAACAAAGCTAGAAGGTATCTGGTAAGACAACCTAATGCTCAAAGGTTCACTGGTTACTGTTTTGATTGCAATAAATTTGGTCATATGGCTACTCAATGTAGAAGTAGAATGAATTCAAGTGGTCCATCATTTTTCGGTCAATGTTTCAATTGCAATAAGTATGGTCATAAGTCAAATGAATGAAAAAATATGATGAACAACTTTTATAGAGATGTCAGATGTTATACATGCAATAGATTTGGCCATATTGCTAACCAGTGCAGATCAAGAGAAAATCAATGAAACAACTGGTCTGGACAAAGAAATGTGGTGTGCTATAATTGCAACAAATCTGGTCACATTGCTAGATTATGTAGAAGCAGGAAGGGTCTAGTAAATCAAGGGAAAAACATGCAGAAGGATGAAAAGGGAAAAGGAAAAGTTACTACAGATGAGATCAGGAAGCAAATGAAGAAGATATGGGTGAAGAAGAGTCCCTCTGTTGCAAGAAATGATTCCACACTAGATCCTAGATCTGGTAATTCCTCTAGGAATTAGTTTTAGGCCTCTAGCCTAGGGGGAGTTGTCAAGAAAATCTCTTAAACCCCCTACCGGTAATTGGTACCGGGATATGGATGAGTTAGGGAAAAAGCATTTATTGCGACAAAAATTTAGGTGTACGAATGATAAAAGGCCATTTGTATTCTTCATTTGTCACTTTTCACTTTGAGAAGAAGAAGTTTGGAGAGTTGTGAAGTGAAGTTTGGTGAAATTTGGTGAAGATTCAAGTGTGAAGGTGATTCGGCGATCAAACCCTAATCCGGCGAAAAGGTATTTATCGGGAAAAGTTGTGAACTTGTGAATTTGTGAAAATGGTTGCTCCGTTGGTAGTTGATATCAAGGATAGACCCCATCTAAAATTCAAGTGGCATCCTTTCAAATCTGTTAAGACTGAGCCCCTAGGTGCATTTTCATCTGTTTCGTACGGCGTCTTGCATATTGAATACATTAGGGCATACATTCATGCAAATATTGAGGAGTTAGGGAGCTTGCAATTGTTAAATTTGTACTCAAATCATATAGTTGGAGAATATTTCAAGGTAAAGCCCAAATTCAAAACCCTAGAGGAGAAGAAATTCACGCAGATTGTAAAATTTCCCGTGTTTGAAGAAAACGAGTGGGTCTGGTATATTTTGAGTTGAATTTATGTGGTTGAGTCAACCTTTTAAGATTACAAAAGAAGCCATAAGTGCTATTACAGGTTTAAATTCCTCTGGTGGGTTGCCGATCTTGAAGTCCGTGAAGAATCAAATAGTTACTGATGCAACCGGTTCAGTGTTTGATAAAAGAGCTATGACAATTGATGATATCATTGAAGTGGATTTCAAATTTACATCTATGGTCATTGGTTACAAGATATATCATTCCAACCAGGATAATTCTATATTTAGTACAACTATTTATGTAGCATATTAGATGGTGAAGGAGAATGTAGAGTATGATCTATGTGAGTTACTCAAAAGCCAGTTAATGGAGAATATTGGTAAGATCAAGAAAGATAAGAAGAATTCTTTCAAATATGGTAATCTGTTCTTGTGTTTATTCTTTTACTTCATGAATGAAGTTTCAGGATTTGGAAAAGTTCAATGGCAAGGTAATAAGCTTGTAGCTGTTCAAATTAGAGATATCTTGCATAGAGATGGTGATAGTAAAGCCAGGAAAACTGCAATCTGGGGGTTATTTCAAGAACTTTCAAAATGAAATGCAAGAAAGAGAAAGAATTCCTACTTCTATTGTGGAGAAGTATAAGGATATAATTTGTTTCATGATTGACATTGATCAATGCTTGATGGAAGCTGTAGATCCTAGAATGGTCTAGATTATGCCAATGGGCTATGAAGTTGAGGAGAACATATTGGAACTATATGCACAAAATTTGTTGAATAAACCTCGAGATCCGATAGAAGAGAGGTTTGGAACCTATGAAGAAAAAGATATGCAAGTACATGAGCAGTTGAAGAAGCCAATGATAGTCTGAAGAGTAAGGAAGGAAGTGGAAGCCTTTACAGAGAGCATGGGTATATCTGCAGAAGTTGTGAGAGAAGCTAGAAGAAAGAGAGAAGAAGTTGAAGAAGGAGAGTCAGCTAGAACTGAATCTGCTAGTTCGGCAACATCCTCTACCCGAACTAGATCTACAAGAAGCTCTACTCTCACACCCGGTCCTGCAAAGAAGTCAAGTCCTGTGAAAGCTCAAGTGAAGACATCCGGGAGAGAAGGAAAAAGGACAAGAGCACAAGAGTTTATGTTGTTGTTTTTGAAGATGAAGAGACTGAATCTGATGAAGAGATAAAATAATCTCTATCATCTTGATGATGGATCACTAAGTGTGATCTGAAACATTGATGAAAAAACTCAAACACAATCAAAATCCAAAAATAACAAAAATCTTGAGATAAAATAAATCAAGCAAAAGGGCACAAAGGAAACAATAGTCTCTAAAGACAAGGCCTCTGATGAAGAGAAAGGAAATAAAAAGATGAAAATAGACAAATCAGGTATGTCTATAGAAGAGGTGGATAAAGCATTGATTAAGGATGGTAATCTTATCCCTCTTTGTGAATGGTATGACACCTTTGATAGTGTCGATCAAAGAGTTCTTGAGGAAGCTTCAATAAAGTACTTGAACAATTTCAATATGACTCTTATTGAAATAATGTATGTGTTACCCAAAAGTCTATATGAAGTTTTAGAAATGAGAAGAGTGAGTGCAAGGACAGAAGAAGAGAAAATGAGAGAATAGATAGTTGTTGATCTGTGTCCAGTGATGTCATTAGAAGAAATGAAGAATATACTAAATGAAGCAAAAATGGATTTTAAGAGCGAAACAACGGTGAACAAGCTGATGATTGGACAGACTGGAGAATTTTGCAAAGGATACTAAGAAAATCCTTAAGGAAATTTTGCTAAAGAATAGATACAATGTTGTTTCTGAAGAAGTGCATGATGAAGATGTATCATCTGGTTTGGTAGTAGAAGAGGGAAAAGAAGATAAATTTAAGGACACCCTAAATCCTTTAGATATACATGTGCTGAAATACCCATGGAGACTGAAGCTCCCAAAGTTGTGTCGGTTGAAGAAGAGATTCCTGAAGCCATGCAAGAATCGGTGACTGAAGAGAAGAAGGATGAAGTGAAGGAGATTCATGTGGAAGCAAGAGACACTGCTAAGGTACTGAAGGATTTTTTGGAAGAGAAACATGAAGAATTTGATCCTGAATTGATTAGAGATCCTATCAAATTGGCTACTTTGTCCCCCATTGAGAAACTAAAAGTTGCATCATTTGCTCAATCCAAGGCAAGGGAAGAAATTTTGAAATCACATATTGAAGATAGTGAGCTATTGAATCTTGCATTTGGTATTCTAGAGAAGATCATGCCTTCATATGTCAAGGAGTCATCCAATTCTCCATTTGGTCAGCTGAAGAAGTTTGTTAATTCTATAAGTACTCATTTTGAGTCACTTGGGAAGTCAACTATGGATAAGGTTCAGAAGGAGTTTGATGTTAAAAGGTTCAATAGGTTGAAAGGGATGATAGCTAATGATAAATCTCTGTTAACTACTTGTGTAAATAATATTCAAAATGCTTTGTCTGAAGGTGGTAACATTTATAAGTCATGTCTATCTTTATCTAAGTTCAATGAGGACATTGAAAAGAAAATGAAAGAATGTGAGAAACAGTTAGCAGATATCACTCAAGCATTTGATCCTCTAACCATTTTTGTTGGAAAGCAAGAAGGTCAAGTCATATCCCTTCTTGAAAAGATCAAAAGTTTGAAGCATGAAGACGGTAAAATGGTTGAAAGGTTTTGTGAGGTTAGAGGACTAATTGGTCCTAAGATGGAAACAATGTTGAGTGCATTGAAGGAAGCACAAGATGCTATGGCGGTCAATGATCTGGAAAACCTTGAATCAGTAGAGATGCAATCTTACTTAGTCTATGGTCACATGACTATCTTGGAGAGAATCAAGAAGAGTTGGGACACAAGTTTGAACCTGTTGAAGAACAATTTTGCAGATCTATTCAAGTTTATGTAAGTTGTAAAAGCCTGTTTGTACATATGCAGTTTGAAGCTTTTGTTTGATTTTTGGTATGCGGATTCCTGCCTTTTCCATTGATGTCAAAGGGGGAGAATGGGAAAGTGAAAAATTCCTTAATCATCTCAAGGGGAGTTGAGTTTTTGGAGTTTTGAAGGTTGGCAGTGTATTCATGTTGGTACTGATCCGACACTTAGTCATTTTTCACTAAGTGTTGCCATCAATGCCAAAGGGGGAGATTGTTGGCAAGAGACACTGCACAAGTCATTCGGTGTTGTCATTGATGGAAACCCTAGTTATTTATTCGATCCAAATGTCATCATTTGATCATATCGGAAGTTAGATCAAAGTTTTGTGATTAACTGTCAAGCAAGAACAGAGCATCTGACAGAATTGTGTTCATCGATTCACATGCAATTTTTTGTTATCATTTTGAGTTGTGGATCTCAAGGAAGGTTGTTTGGTATATGATCTCTATTATTCTTGAATCTTAGAGTCTTGTATCGATCCGTGTGCAAGTTAGAAGATCCAATTGATTAATTTTCTATTTAACAGTGCATGAAGGTCGACTAAGTGAATATAGTCATTGCGGATATTCGAGGAGAAATTATTTAAGTATTTTTGTGTTCAAGCATGTTGATTTGGGTCCTCACTATGTTGTGGCTGACTTTAGTTGGTGCGCATTGAAAATTAATTATGGATTGAACCAACAGTTTGTAAATATTTTCTGTTTTGTTGAAGTTGACATGTAGTGATTAAATCCTTAGTAGCGAATATATATAAGTGATCGATCATATCATTTTGATATGTGTACGAAGTGTGTTGTTGTGTGTTGCAAAATTCAGAGCGATTATGCACATTTTCACTTGTGCATAAAAGGATTTTGTGATGTGAGTTAAAGCAGACAGAGTAGAAGAGCAAAATCAAATAGAAGGTCAAAGAATTTGATTAATGTGCTTAACCAGAACTATTCTCAAGCATTTGTAGATGTCATTTCATAGTTCACCACTCCAGTTGTCTTTTGACATTGATTGTAAGGAAGTAAGCCTTTCTTTTTTTGAGTAGTTAGCTCTAGGCAGTGTGCCTGAATGCAAGTGCATTCCCATTTTGTAAATATCTTTTTGAGTATACTCAGATAATATTGTGGATTGACCTCCACCGGGGTTTTTCCCCTAATAGGGTTTCCAAGTAAAAATATTTGTGTTATGGTGTTGTGGTTGCTTGCTTTATGTTCATGCATATTTCTTTTGTTTGAATGTTATCAGTACTTTAAAGATCAAATTAATAAAGTTAAAAACTGCATAACACTGATTCACCCCCCCCCCTCTCAGTGTTCCTTGATTCCAACATCACCTCCTTCTCCAGATACATCAATTGATTCTTCAAATTATGTGACTCCTATAAAGGCCTCTCCTTCTACATCTTTGAGTTAGCATCAAGAGGTTGAGGGCTCTTCACTTTTAGCACTTGTAGATTCTACAATTGTTCATGACTAGAATTTTTGCATGGGCACTAGATCATGGGATTCTTCATAACTTATTGATCATTTGGACAATTTCTTAGAGGATATACATTATTTATTTGTTGAATCCCACATCCAATATGTTGATGACAATATTAAGGAAATTCATCTCCTCTTTGATGACACCTCATGTGAAGAATTTTTTGCATCACATTCTTCAAAGGTTTTGATGGTCAGGTTATATCCTCTTGTTCCTTTTCCATAGTTATATGCTTCTATAGTGATAGATCTTGCAATTACTCTTGAGTTGGCAGTGTCAACTCAGTCACCATTCATGTTGACATCTTCTACAGTGGTATGTAATTTTTTATATCAGTGTTTGTCATAGTTTGACATATTGGAGCAGCATTTTGTGGGCTCATCATCTTTGGTCCATGCTCTACATTAGTTTTCACATCATTTTAAATTGTCACCTTCTTCAACTAATATTGGGAATCCTGACACTAGGACATTTGAGCGGATTCCAGAGACATCTTTCTTCCCTCATATTCCATTTAGGAACAGGAAGATATCCTACATGCATCATTGGATTTATTTCTTCCTAAGGGGAGGTGATGAGAGCCACAACCTGAGACTCAGAAAAGCACCCAATAGAGGCAATAACATAATTATTATTTATTTATTACCACTTGATGAGAGTCACAACCCGAGACTCAGAAAAGCACCCAATAGAGGCAGTAACATAATTTATTTATTTATTGGCAATATATTCTCACTATAGAGAAATTACATTCCAAAGGATCAAATCCTCACAGGCCGTAATGCATGCAACTTTTATTGTTTCTAAAAAGAAATTCCCCCTTTCCCAATACACATTTCTCTTTCCCCCAAATCCTCTTTTCTGAATTTCCAAAATGAGTCCTAAATAGCCTTTTCCCAACTTGGAGCCAAAAATAAATTTTGAATTTTGAATGTATGTGGTTGGGCACTAAAATTTGAAATTTGAAATTTAGAAATTGAGTCCCAATTCAAAAATTGGCAATTTTCCAAAAATTGACCAACTTCTGGAAGCCATAACTTTTGATCTAGAACTCTGTTTGACACGTCGTTTGAAGCATTGGAAAGGTCTCAACGTATATTACGTGCTAAGAACTCGCTTTTCCTGTTCGAACGATTTTTGGGCCCGTACGGGTCTGTTTAGTGCCTCAAACCTGGCTCAGAAGAGTTTTCAAGGCAATTTTGGGAAACTGAAACTTGAATATCTTCCAAACTAGGAATGATCTTGGCTTGATTCATTCACCAAAGTGTCTTTTTTTTTATCCTAAAGCTTCCCATAAATTTTTTCCTCCTCACGCCTTCAAATTCATACTTGCTAAAAATAACAGTTTGACCAGAAAAGGCAGAAAAGTAGTTTTGAAAGTTGAGAATTCTTATTCGATGAAAAGGGTATCCAGAAATGCAAAAACATCTACCAAAAAGCTAACAGAAAGGAAAATATTTTTGGGTGATGTAGGATTACCCTTACACCACTGGATGCTCCTACATTAGAGACTCCTATTCACTACCTTAGTTTTCCCATCAATCTATGGATGGTGTGCAGAACTAAAGCTCAAATCTGTCCTCAATTTCTTCCACAAGTCCCTCCAAAAGTACCCAACAAATTTGTTGTTACGATATGAAAATATACTTTTTGGTAAACCATGTAGTCTTACCACCTCTCTAAAGAACAAATCAGCAATGTGGACAACATCGTGGGTCTTTTGGCATGGGATGAAATGTGCCATCTTTGAAAACCTGTCAACCACCACAAATACTGAGTCATTTCCTCTTCGTGTCCTTAGTAAACCAAGAAGAAAGTCCATACTTATATCTTCCCATGGCCTCTCTGGTACAGGTAATGGCTGATACAACCCTATGTTTTGGCTCAATCCTTTAGCCATTTAGCATACTCTGAAACTTCACAAAAATCTCTTCACATCCTGTGATAACTAAGGCCAATAATAATGTTCACTAATAATGGCATTGGTTTTATCCCAACCAAAGTGTCTTGCCATTCCTCCACTATGATTCCCCTTGATCAAGTTCTCTTGCATGGAATTCCTCAGAATACATAATTGGATTCCACTAAACAACATGCCATATTGGATTATAAAAAATGCAACCATTTTGTCCTATCTAATGTAATAGGCTCCTTGCAGGCTTTCCAAGCTTTTGCAAAATTGGGATCTTTAGGATACAAGGTCTTGAGTTCGCTGAACCCAACCACCTCAATCTGCATTTCTGTCAGCAATGTATGCCTCCTACTCAAGGCATTTGCAACTCTGTTCTAAGACCTCCCACTCCTATGCTTCAAAGCAAAAGTATAACTCTGCAAAAATTCTACCCATTTCAAATGTCTCTGATTTAATTTTCCCTGACTATTTAGGTATTGTAATGCTTGATGATCAGTATACAAAACAAATTCTTTTGGCAATAGATATGCCTCCATTTTTTTAATGCCTAAACTATGGCATAGAATTCTTGATCATACACAAAATACCTTTTCTTTGCATCATTTAACTTTTCACTAAAATATGCAATGGGCTTACCTTCTTGGCTAAAAACAGCTCCAATGGCATTACCGCTGGCATCACAATCCACCTGAAACACCTTATTGAAATTTGGAAAGACTAAAACAGGTTGCTTTGTCACCTTCTTCTTCAACATGTCAAAAAAAATCACTGCACCTATGCTCCACTTGAACTCTTTTCTATCCCCTCTCATTGTTTCAGTCAGGCGTGCACAAATGCTATTGAAGTTTCTAATGAAATTTTTGTAAAAGCTGGTAAAACCATGGAAAGATCTCACCTCAATAGCAGTTCTTGGGGTAGGTCATTCCATAATAGCCTTCACCTTCTCTGGGTCCATTTTAAGACCTTCTACTGAGACAAAAAACCCTAAGTACACCAACTCCCTCTTCACAAAACTACATTTCTTCAAATTAATCAACAATTTCTCCTCTCTTAACTTCTCAAAGATTATGAATTTTCATTAAATGCTCATCTAGTGTCTTACTAAAAATCAAAATATCATCTAGATACACAATAACAAATTTTCCCATAAATTCTTTCAGTACCTTGTTCGTGAGTCACATGAATGTGCTCGGTGCATTGATTAGCCCAAAAGGCATGACTAACCACTTGTACAAGCCTTCTTTGGTTTTGAAGATAGTCTTCCATTCATCACCCTGTCCAATCTGGATCTAGTGATATCCACTCTTCAGATCTATCTTCATGAAGTATTGAGCTCCGCTCAAATTGTCCATAAGGTCATCCATCCTCGGTAGGGGAAATCTATACTTGAGTGTTATCTCGTGTATGGCCCTAGAGTCTTTACACATCCTCCATTCCCCTCCTTCTTTGGTGCTAGTACTCTAGGTACTGCACATGGACTCAGGCACTCTTGAATCAATCATTTTCTTAACAACTCTTGAACTTTTCTATTCAACTCTTCATTATCTGCGGGAGTCATTCTATGAGCTGCCTTATTTAGCAAACTGGCTTCATGGATCATGTCAATCTGATGATTGATCTTCCTTACTAGCGGTAAACCTTCAGGTACATTATTAGACATAATCTTCAAAAACTCATTCAAAAAACTTGAAACTTCTATTGGCGTGGCCCTTCAGAAACCTGAAACTTGACCCAATCTGGATCCTCTATCTCTTCGTACTCAAAATATTCCTCCATCTCAATAATCCAATCAATTAAATCTTCTGGGTTCAAATTTTTGAAATAACTGGGAACTTCGATTATGGGTCTCTTTCCTATCTTGGAAATGGCCCTTAATAGCCTATCTTGATTTTGATCTTCAACTTCTTCTATCTCATCCTCAACTGGATCTTCAATCTCTTCTTCATCCTCACTCTCTTCCCTTCTTCTCAGGTTAAACCCTCTTCTCAACTCTTCCTACAATGCATCAATCTCTCTCTAGAGGGCTCTAAAATGCTCATCTGCCAAAGCATTTCTCCCACCAGCATTTCTGGCACCACCACGCATACCATGCATCAGTCTTGGAGGCATCTTGACCTCAAACCCACAACCACAACTCCTGGTGCGAACTGCCTCATGATTGGCAATATGTCCACACACTCAGGAACAACCTGCTCTGATACCACTTGATGAAAGCTACAACTTGAGACTCAGAAAAGCACCCAATAGAGGCAATAACAGAATTATTATTTATTTATTGGCAATATGTTCTTGTTACAGATAAATTGCATTCCAGAGGATCAAATCCTCACAAGCTGCAATACATGCAACTTTGATTGTTTCTAAAAAGAAATTCCCCCTTTCCCAATACACTTTTCTCTTTCCCCCAAATCCTCTTTTCTGAATTTCCAAAATGAGTCCTAAATAGCCTTTTTCTAGCTTGGAGCCAAAAATATAATTTGAATTTTGAATGTAGGCAGTTGGGTGTGAAAATTTGAAATTTAGAAATTGAGTCCCAATTCGAAAATTGGCAAATTTCCAAAAATTGACCAAGTTTCGAAAGCCATAACTTTTGATCTGAGACTCTGTTTGACACGTCGTTTGAAGCGTTGGAAAGGTCTCAGAGTGTAGTACATGCTAAGAGCCCGCTTTTTTGGTTCCAACAATTTGTGGGCCCATACGAGACCATTTAGTACCTCAAACCTAGCTCGGAAGAGTTTTCAGGGCAATTTTGGGAAACTGAAAGTTGAATATCTTCCAAACCAGGAATGATCTTAGCATGATTCTTTTGCCAAAGTGTATGTTTTTCTGTCCTGAAGCTTTCCATAAATTTCTTCCTCCTCATGCCTTCAAATTCATACTTGCTAAAAATAGCAGTTTGACTAGAAAAAGTAGAAAATCAGTTTTGAAAGTTGGGAATTCTTATTCAACAAAAAGGGTATCCATAAATGCAAAAAAATCTACCAAAAAGCTAATAGAAAGTAAAATATTTTTTGATGATGCAGGATTACTCTTACACCACTGGATGCTATTGCATCAGGAGGAATCTTGTTTAACAATCTTGAACCATGTTCAAAGTTCTATGTCAAGAATCCACCATTAGTGCAAGAGATTGTACATTTAGGGGGGTTCACCTAATATTCTCTCTTCTTCTCTCTTATGGGGGACTTTTTCCTCAAATGAATTTTTACCCTTCTCATCTTCTAGAAAGTATTTTTCTTGTTTTTTCTCTCTTTCAAAGAGGAGTTTTGTCCCACTAGGTTTTCTCCTTTTCTCCATTTATGAGAGATTGCATTTGTTCTTGGGTACCTCATCAGACCTAGTTTCTAGGACCCATCTTTGCACGCTTGCACAATTTTTTTTCCCCTAAGTTGCACTTAAGGGGGGGTGTTGGGGTGAATAGGCTTATTACCTAACTAGTTTCACTATTAGGTCCCTTTCACATCGTATCACTTAAGTTTACTTAGGGTACACATATAGGATACTTATCAATTTATGTCTCATTTAATAAGATTAAGAGAATCCTCATAATCTTATGTTGTCCTTTATCATTTAATTTTTTTGTTTTATGTCATTTAATATTAGCTGTCCCATGTCATTGGATTAAGACATTTGTCATGATCTTGTCTAATCCTATGTCTCACCTTGGCCTATATAACCAAGGGTGTCTCACACATTGTACATCCATTCTATTTGCATTCTTTGGTAAGAATATAATTTATTCTTTTCATATTTATCTTCTAATTATTTTTTTCTTTTCATAGGCCTTTAGATCTTGGGTGGCTATCTCCATAGTCAAATGGTACATCTTAGCCTAACAATACAAAGATTTCAAAGTTTATGACCCTAGGTTAATGGCCCATGTGTTTCCCCTTAAGAATACATGAAATCATTGCTGCAAAGACAAAGGTCTATTAATCCATTTTTAGAACTTATGGTTTGTAAGGAATTCAAAAAAAAAAAATCATCCTAATTTTTTTGTTTTCATCTAATACTCTACCTTATTAGCTAGTTCAATTTTGGTAAGAACATATAAATAAGAATTTGTATATATTTTAAAAATTGAATAGAACCTTATAAAAGGATAAGTGTTATATTCATTATTTGGATGAGGCTATTTTGATTATTTATGGGCCCTAGATGTTCTTTTCTTGACATGTTCTTTGGGTATAACTAGGTTTTAGTATGATATATTTTAGGCAAAAATTGTGTTCACCATAAAATGGAGAAAAATCCCAATGTTCCATGAGTCTCAAATCTAAAGGATTAACTGAAAAATCCATAATAATTTATATGGATGATATAATAATATTTTCCAAGTGCAATTTTACACATGTTCGCCACTTAAAGATGTTTTAGTGTTGCAAAAAGTACAACATTTCCTTGAATGATAAGGAAAGTATTTTTCTATTGCAAAAAAATCTTGGGCCATCTTATCACAAAGATGGTATTTATGTGGATCCTAATTGATTAGACTTAATTATGATTATTCAATTTCAAATAAGAAGAAAGGAACTCAAATAATTTCTTGGGAAGGTTAAATTTGTTCAAAAAATTATGATTGATTTGTTACAAATTGTAAAGCCAATTAGTTTGATGATGAAACGAGATAGTGGGATTGAACCTATAATCAACTTGGATGTGCACCCTTGTTGAACCTAGTTCAACCTTTCAATGAAACATTGGGATGGCTTCAAGGTGTGGACCATGATATTTGAGGCCAAATCTCCAGTTATAGAGTTGGTTCTCTAATTGATATAACTTTGAGGAGCTAGAAATAATCTATCCTACTGTTGCTTACAAGGAAAAGGGATAGAAATTGAACATAAAATTAAATTCAAGACCTTAAAATGGGGTGATACACCAAATTTTTTTATGACTTGCACTTGATGAAGCATACACAAAGTGATTAAAGAACCAATAACACCATAAACAACTCATAGTTTGATATTTTTTGCATAAGTGTTTCACAAGGAGGTTCTAAGTTTATATAAGCTCTAAGAAGTAATATCATTCACAAATGAAAACTAGAAAATCTTGACATACACAAAGTATGACCTTCAAAAAGATATGCTACTGTACAAAGGCAAGGAGAATGAAACAATAAATCAAGGACAAATAATTTCATCACAAGATAGAATCAATGATTCCCATAATATTCCACATAAAGACAACTTTGAGAAGGAAAAAAATAGACTCTTTTATTGATCAAAAGGTATAGAAAAACTACAAAAAGTATGGTTTTACAATGCTTTCTCAAAAAAATGAGTTACGATATGCTTGATTTTAAAAAAATAAAGAACTGACCCCAAAACTAACCTAGGCATCCTTTTTTCTCTATCCCAACATAGGAGAGAGTATAGGACATGATTACGGAAAATAATGATTTTTCCCTGCCTTGTACTGAATGTTCGACCTTCCTTTGTGCATTGGAAAATGACTCTCCTATTTTGACTCTTGGGTAAAATCACAATACTGTGTCTCACTTTTTGCCCAAGATGGACATTTACATCAATATTTTCAACTGAATCTTCATCTTCTGAGACCTATAGAAGCTAAACCATAAAAAAATTGAAGATGATGTGAACTAGTGATCTCTGGCAATTTGTGTGTAAATTCTAAATATATTTTTTTTCAAATTTTCCAAAATAAATCATGAATATTCCAACGTCTCCTTTAATAACTAGTTTTAGACAGAAAACAACATTTTTAGAAAGTAACATTTGTGTCATACAAAATAACTTTTTTTCTATAAAGGATTAAATTCTAATTTTTGGAATATAGATTCTCAACATCAATATTTAGGGAAAGGATATTTTTTCATAATTTTTTGTTTCACATTTTTATTTAAATTAATTTTTGAAGTCACTGTAACTATAACTTAGACATACATGTGTGTCATACAACCTAATTTTTGTGTATATATCAAAATCCAATTTTTCTTTCTTAGGTGAAACAAGGATATCAATATCTAGGGAATGAGTATTTTTTGAATTTTTTTTACAATGGTTTACTATTTTTCCACCTTTGCACAACAAAGAGCTTGATGTTAAGAGAAAAACCTATGTTTAGCAAAAATTGAAAATTAAATACATGATAAAATGAAAATATATCAAACCTATACTTGTTGGAAAGATAGTTTCAAGGGCTACAATCTTGAAAAATATAATTTTTAAATGATGTTATTTAATCCCTCAAAAGGTAAAGAAAAAGTGGTTTTTTGCCATCATTTTGATAGTTGTGAAGGAGACTCCATTGTGGGTATGATTTAATACTATAGGGGTTCTATCCAAGGGGTTTTGATCTAAGGGGGTCTTATGTATCCCTCTTCAATTAAAACCCTTTATATGGAGCCTCTCAAGACTTGAATCATTAGTTTTTCTAAAAATAATGATTTCAGGCAAAAATTAGCACATCCCAAAAGTGAGACACAGTATTGTGGCAGCACCCTCCTTTGAAGGCTTTGAGTAGGCATTGAAGAAAGATGATCATGTTGGTCTTTAGTTTTGTCAACTGAGAACGCTCTTGAATCTTCTCCTCAATCTCTTAGATACTTGCAACTGTTGTCTCCACTCTCCTAGATACTTGGATAGTAATCAAACTACCTCCTAGATACTTGCATGAATACCCTACCTGATCCCTTCCATAACCTCATATGCAATATGATAAGACATGTGATTTCAAGATTTTGAGGTGATTATGGATCCTTTGAGGTGTTGAATAAGGCTTCTCCTTCAAAGAATTTAAAAAAACCTTTTTATGAGCCTTAGACAATTACCTTGTTCTACTCCTTCAATGCTAAATATTTGGTGTCTCATTGATGACTATCATATGGGTGATCCCACAATATTGGTTTACAATTCCAGTGAGGAAGGAAAATTAAAAAAACACTCCCATGAAAAAAAAATGTTTTTTTGGCGTTCGCATGAACTGGGGTGTTCAAATGGACCCTAGTTCGAGCGAACCCTATTAAATGATGAGACCCACCTTTTTGGCATTTTTTTATAATGAAGACAATGGAAAACTCAATAAAACCTGGGGGGTTCTCTTGAACCTGGGTCCATTCGAAGCCCCCCTTTTCCCATTTCCCCTCCTCTTCTACCAAATCTCTACAAAAAATTTCCCTTCAAAGCTCGGGTTGAGGATGAAAATGGAGGAGACTTCACAAACCCAACTGGATGATGGTAGTCCTCAGAACGAGCTATCCATTGAATATAATTTTAATATGTTTTGGTTTTATTATGTATTTTTTTTTAGTTTATTAAACATAGGTTTTTCACCAGAAATCAAGCTCTTTGTTCTGCACATGTGGAAAAATAGTAGAATATCAAAATAAAATTTCTGAAAAATATGTCAGGGTAGGTATTGATGTTCTTGATCCAGTTAAAAAAAAAAAAAATTTGATACATACAAAAAAAGTTATGTTGTATACAGTCTGCCTATGTCTAAATTGTAATTGGTTTGACTTTGAAACTTGATTAAGGAAAAAATATTCAATAAAACACTATGAAACCAAATGAATTGGATAGATATCGTAGTTACAAATCTAAATTCAAAAAAAAAAGAATTTTATCCTTCATAGAAAAAAGTTATGTTGTATACGGTGAGCATCACTCCTTAAAAATGGTGTTTACTGATAAAAACTAGTTTTCAAAGGAGATGGAAAAAGAAGTGCAATCTGATTCCAAAATTTTTGAAAAAAATATATTTAGAATCTATAGAAAAAATGTCACAAATGACTAGTTTGCATCATCTTCAAATTCCTCATGGTTTAGCCACTCTAGGTGCCTAAAAGTGAAGATTCAGTTAAAAAATAATAATTTAGTGTCCAGGTTGGCCAAAACTTGTAAACCAATATTTTGGGATCAACCATTATATAGAGTAAATCTGATGACTTACTCTTTCCACTGTCATTTGAACTTGACACATATTATGGTGAAGTTTATGGATTGACATTATAACCTATAGGTATGCAGGGTTCTAGATGCCTTTATTCTTGTCATACAAATCTATCTCACAGCCTTACTACACTCCCATGTAATTGCTCACACATAGTTGTCCTCTTCAACATTAAACACAATTACATTAGCAGGCTTTCCATGTCTTTCCACTACTCTCTATTGGTCTATGAGATGCTGTCATCATTCATTGTATACTTTATTTCTTTTCCATTTTGATAATATTTCTTTGTAAGTGTCACATGGAAATTAAAGAAACACCCTTGCTCATCAAACTCAAAAAATGAAGAAGACAAAGAAATGCTCTAGTCACAATAGATTGTAGACCTGAAAATCATTGTTGTCCCTAAGAAATAAACACCAAATAAAATTGGCATGTTCCTTACTTTCATCCATATCTCTAATATCTAAAATATGTACTCACTATGTTCTTTACAGGCATAGTCTTCTTGCATATTTGTGGATTGTCTCTTAGGTCACTAGGTTGTCTCTCATAAATTTGTTATATTTTGAAGATAATTTCCCTTCAAAGTCATGACTTTCCATTAAACCCTATCATTTCATGGTTTTTCATGCATGATTTGATTGTCGTGGATTTTTATTGTATCTTGCAAGGGATGTCATGCACTATCCTTTGTTCACTATCCTCATATGTTGTTCATTATCATGTATGTACTCTATAGGTTTGTGTTCTTCATATAGGACTGTGTCTTAGTGACAACCCTCTCATGAAGCTTGTTCCTTTGCTGATACACTATTATCATAACACATTGAAGTCTTCCCTATAAGACTTCTATCTACTATCCTTAAACTATCATTTGTTTCACTTGTCCACTACTCCATTTCTTGTAAATTCACCTTTCAACTACTCACCATAGTATGCATTTTCTTGTCATGAATGAAATATCATTAGGGCACTATCATATGTTTTATTTAACTACCCTAGGACTATCACAATACCTTAGAAATCACACCATTGTACTTCCCTGACTTAATTGTCATGTGTTTTATTCTATGATGGATGTCCCCTTTTTGATAATTGTTAAAGGGCATCATTTCTTGGATCTATTTATTATGTTTCCCTTTCACTTAATAACACTTCCCTCATCATGCAAACACTAATCTTCAATAGTTGGTAGTTATCTTTCTAATTGCCTTTTGTGGGTCTAGACTATCATTCATTCTCTATGATAACCTTCTAAACAGTCTGTATGATTGTGTAACATAGACCTACAAACACAAGAATCTTTCATATACCTTCATTGTTATTACATAATTTTTCTCTCCCTCTTATTCTCAAAACAACACTCCACCTTATTTTCCAAAATTTCTTATCATTCTCTCTTCTCAAAACAAAACTACACTTTAGTTTCCAACCTTCATAGACTATCATGGTGAATATGACCATGTAGGAAATTGAAGGCATGACAATCCTCTTTGTTTTGACCTCCATTAAAACTCATTGAATTTGAGGAATTCAAAATGAAAGGTATGCCATGTCTTTGTCTTGATCATTATATCTATAGGGTTGTGAGTTATCTACCATCTTTCACTGCTATTCTTCACTTAATCTCTGACCCATTTTTCCATTCTTTGAGAAGCTGCTCCTCCTCAATAATAGATGTGCTCCCTTTCAAATTCTTAAAATTGAAGTAGTACCTGAAGTCCTTTCCCTCCCCATCCTTGTTGTTCAAGGTGTACTTTGAAGAGGGGCACAGACTAAACTCCAAAAGTAGGTATTCATCTCCTTGTAGTAGTCTCCTCCATGGGAACAATTTAAGTATTTTCCTATCCTAAAACTAGACTTATATGTGGGTAAATGAGCTCCATCATCTATGATTTCATCTGCCTCAGAAAAATTTGTAGGGTATCATCAATTAATAATACCTTTGACAATGCTTGATTCTATCTAAAAAATCATAGCACTTGTAGATTGTTATTTTATCTTATTATCAATAGTTTCTATGATTGTTCTATTAGATAATGTAGGCATTTTGGGTTTCAAAACTCCACTTTAGTAACCTAAGATCCATGGACTATTTTCCATTGTTCGATGTCACCTATAAAGCATTTCCTATTGGTTGACACATTGACCCTTATAACTCTCCTCTAAATTCCCTGATATGTTTTTTGAAGTTCATATGATAGCTAAAAAAACATGGTGAGTATTGACTTGTCTATGACCCATTACTATTGACAACAACCAAAGACAATTGGATATGATCAATATACAACAAAGGGATAGTTGTTTCTAGTAAATCATTTATGTTCCTACCCTAAATCTAGGGTTCATGAGATGGGACAAAACAAACCCTTCACAACTTTGCAACTTATATAAAACATGTCCATGCTACTATTTCTTGAATCACTACCTTCATTTCCTCAAGGAAATCAATATAGATTTTAAAGAAAACATGAAGGTTCAAAATCATGGAGACTTGTATCTTTTCCTTTCAATTTTTCACAAATAAAACATAAACTCTTCAAGCATACATACTTCATCAAAATTGTAAACTCCTTTAGATATCTAAAATAAACCCTACACAAACCTTATATTTTGACAAAGATAACAACAATGATAACTTAATTGTGTAAGTATGATTGAAGGTTCAAAACCTATATGCACTATATGAATTATAATAATAGATAGCATCACATATCAATCAAGACCCAGTGAAGTGCATAATGCTTCCTACATAGGACCTTCCTTCTGGATATTTGAGCATGTGGAAATGATTTGTCACCAGCTCCTAATCTATCCTTCCCTTTTCATGCAAAATATCATATGCATTCTCATTGCTTCTACAATGTGCCACATGCAAGGACAACAAGGTAGTTTCTAGGCCTCTAATGTAGTTGACTAGTTCAATAAAACCAAAACTAGCTAACCCTAACATTTTCTTGAAACTTTGACCTTTTGAAAACAATCTTCCCTCCAAAACTTATACGAGACCTTTGAGCATTTCAAATTTGATGAAAAAACAAAATCATCCAAATATTCTTTATTGAAGGTCATGACTTTGGCATTCCAAAAACTTATAACCAAAAATGGTGACTATATAAAACCTTTTAAAACTTCCCAGTGAATATTTGGGTCAAAGTGGCACAAAAATATTAATAGAACCCTCCAAGAGGAAATCATTTAAAGATTAAGAGGCTATAGAAAGAGCACTAGTTTTGTTTTCACTTGATTACACTTTTGATTTCTTCATTTATTATTTCACATCTAATTCCATTATCATGATAATTTTGACGAAACAAATTAATTTCATAAGTATCAATTTGAAGGGAGTGGAATTGAGATACCCATCCATAGAGAAGCATACTCACATAATTTTCTAAGTTATTAATAATTTCATAACATACATTTTGTTGAGTCATACACATGACATCATCTATGATTTATTTGTCAAGGAATTGTTGAGCCAAATAGATTTAGGAGAATAATAAGGGAAATGGACAATTTCCTTGAAGGGCATTATATTATGATTGGTAAAATCCAACATACCACTACTATGCACACAAGAGAGATTACATATCACATATGTTACCATTGTGTATCTAGTGAGTGGGAAAGTCGCTTATTCTTACAAGGAAATAACCAATGAAGTAAGGGAGTGAATATTGGACTATCCTCTTCTTAAAGGGGAAGGGTCTTGTGAGTGGCAGTGTGGTCCAAGTGTGGAGTGGGAATTAGAGTTGTTGGAGTTGTGGGATGTTTTCTGGTGAACCTTTGAAGTTATATTGTTGTGATTCTAGCATCAATAAGTTCAATGTGTTCCTCTAAGAGAGTGATATCTCTTATCTGAGTATCTTATCTATGCATCTTCTCTCATTGTCTTTTCATATTTGCCTAAGAATCTCTATTCTTGGAGTTTCTCTTGGTCGAGAATTTCTTGTATGGATTTGTTTTCTCTAGTTTTTCTTAAGATGACCTCAATCCAATTCTCCTTGATATTAAGATAAATTGGGTGTGAGATGCTTGAGTGATGGAAGAGTGAGAATCTTGAGAGGAAATTCCTAGTAGATATTGTTTGGTTTAGATTGATCTATAAGGTTTTTTGAAGCATTTTGAATTGATCAATGATCACTAGATGCTTCATGATGTTACCTAAGAGATTTTGTTTATTTGTTTTGGGTTTTCATAATTTAGCGATGAATGATCTAAATAAACTAATATAGGTGCATGCAAAATTAAATCTGATTTTTTTATTTTTTAAAAAAAATTAAATATGATCTAATCAATATATCAGTAAAAGAAATGTTGTTTTTTGTATTTTTAATGAATGCAATCTCTATGTTTTGGTTTTGTTTTGAATTGAAATTCTTGTGGTGGAATCAATGGTTTTTCTTAAATACCTCATGTTGGAATTAAGAACTTTCAAAAATATATAGCTAAATTAATTTTAACTCAATCTAATCTAGGAAACAATTTATCTAAAAAACAATGAATTCTAATCTAATCCAAGAAGTAATAGAAAAATGTGACTATCCTTAGGCAAGACCGATTTCCTAATTACCATTTAAACTACTATAATAAATGAAATCTTCTAAAATATGGAATTGTAAAAAATTAGGATCTTAGGATACTAATCATTATATAAAATATAAAATAAAGAAAAATAGAAGCATACAAGCATAGATTTTACACATTACACAAGATATAAATGGGTAAAACAATTTTGGATAAAAAACCCCGTAAAGCATCATTTTATTAAAATTCAAAATAATCTATTAAATAAATAGATTGAACTTGGAAACACTTCTCTACATACTTCCACATGACCAATAATACCTTATGTACATAATGATATAATTCACTATAAAATCTAAATTCTACCTCTCTCAAATGAGAGAGAACCTCCTTAAATATAGGAGGAAGGGTGATATAATACCTAAAATGGTAGATAAGTCACACCTATTCAACAACCCCAAAATTCATAAATAATCTAATTATTAGACTATAATTTTTTTTATGCAGCAAGGGTGTCCTTGTGACTCAACCCAGCAGCCTAGTAACCCATACCTTGGGTACTTGGGGCGAGACTAGCCCCCTACAGGTGGATGCCATAACCCGCATACAGGTCCACCAGTCAACCGCGAGAGCGGGGGGTTGAACCCGAGACCTATGGGGAGCAAACCCACGACCCAATTCATAAATAATCTAATTATTAGACTATAATTATTTCAAATGAGATATGCTTTAATTCACACCTATTCAACAACCCCAATTCATAAATAATCTAATTATTAGACTATAATTATTTCATATGGGATATGCTTAATATGCATATAATATATAAGGTTTTATAACCTTATATTAGAACAAAATATAAATGTTATAAGGGTATGAATCCTAATAAAATTATATTATAACACACCCCTTAATGTTAATAGGGGGCATCACATGTCAATTTTTATAAAAGAAAAATGAAGTATCTCAATAACACAGGTCTTCTTTGACATTGATAAATAAGGACACAAATATATGCTAAGATGAAAGCCATGCATTCTAGACTACTTGAAAGTCATCTTGTCATAATTTATAATCCTAGTGCTTTAAAAATAATGATATATATATATATATATATATATATATGTGAGGTATTGTAAATATCTTTATTGGAGCCCGGGTCTCCTCAAATCAACCTCAACCAAGGTTCATTACATAGTGCCCATATGACTTAATACAATGTGCTTGTAGGACTTAATGCAATGCTTTTATAAGTGGAATATTTACAAAGAGAATAAATTTAATAGATTCCCATAGGACTTATACATCTAGGATTTAGCCACTAGGTGGTGGCATTGGCATGCACACTCCCCCTCAATGACATCACCTAAGGATAAGCATTTATCTAAATTCAGAGCATATAATGCCTAGAGGTCTTATATTATGTAAGTTCTTACATCTAGGATTTATCCATGAGGTAGTGCCTACACACTCCCCCTCAATGACATCACCTAAGGCCAATCACTACACAAAGGTTTTGATAAGTGATGGCTAAGATTCCAATCTATTTCTTGCTGATCATAATATACACTAGAAATTTAGATGAATATAATTGGAGAGAATTTTTGTGATGAAATATTTTTGCTTGAGTTAGGTGCCCATGATCTTCAATGTTATTTTCTGTATTTGGAAATGAGATTCTTTGGTGAGAGTAAAATAACTCCAATTATCATATAGTAATGTGGTACTTTTACAAGTATCCATTTGAAGCTCTTCCATAAATCTTCAAAGCCACATTGAATCTTCACTAGCTACTTTTATATGCTGGGTTTTGATTAAAAAACCCATAGATTTTTTTTTTAAAAGTATTACACCATCCATATAAGAGCACCTACAAAAATTATTTTGAAGACATATTCTATGGTAGATTTCCTATAAATGGAATCACCAACATAATTAGTAATGCAATAGTCAAATAAAGTTGATCCTTGGTGTAGAAAAAATATTTTTAATATGTATTTGTCAATTTCCAATGAGTACAAAGTATTCCTCATAAATCTAAAATATAGCCAATAATTTGATGATCATTAGTGAATACATCATATGATATTTTCTTTAACATAAACATGAATAATTTGTCATGTTTCTTTTAAGGGAAAAAATATCATTTTATATAGTAATAATCCATAAAAAAATTAAGCAATGTTTGAGATATCCTTTTCAGGCTTGCTCCTTGGACAATTTTATTAAGGTGATAGCTACCCATTATAAATAGGTGATATGATTTGGTTTTAGATAAATTCTATCCATTTCAATAATCAAGTTGTACTTAACTCTTATAGATTTGTGTACAACTATCTATATTTTCTTGTAAAAGATGGAGGAACAAAATATTAGGATTAAATTCCTTACTGTTTTTGAATTTACAAAACAATATCCATTTGTAAAGGCTTCTTAAATTTCAATGAGGTAATGATAAAATAATTAGTTTAGTCATACTTTTTATAAAAATATTAATAGGAAAAATGCATTTAAATAAAATTAATGCTTTAAAACCATCAAGTTATTGTTGGACTCAAGGAACACTGAGAGGGGGGGGTGAATCAGTGTTCAGCAATATTCTAAACTTCATTTCAGATTATAAACCATCTACAACATTTAAATAGAAGTAAAGATGCAAGCACTTGAAAGAAACAATCAAAACACCATAACACCAAGATTTTTACATGGAAACCCTGTTAAGGGAAAAACCACGGTGGAGATTAATCCACAATTTATATACTCTGTTAAAAGTATGAAGAAAAGGGAATGCACATGCATTCAGGCACACTGCCTAGAGCTCACTGCTCTCATTGCCTTACAAAATGTTTGTGATTACAACAAAATGTTGAACTGAGAAGATAGCTTCTACAAATGCCTGGTTTCAATTCCAGTGAAGCACATGAATCAAATTCTGAAGCTTCTGTCAGACTCTGCACTTAGCTCTGCTCTACCTTAATTCGCTTCACAAAATCCTCTTCTGCACAAGCAGAATTCACTCAACTTCCCTTCTAATATTCGCACTTGCATCTACTCTGCTCTATTCACCCACTCACACACCAAAATGAATTGCCCGAACTCGCATATATATCCGTCAGCAAGAATTCAATTGCTATATGTCAGCTTCAAATAAAATACAAAATATTCTCCACATGTCAGCTCAAATCATGAGCAATCTTTAATGCGTACCCACACGAGTCGGCTAGACTTTAGCTACAACCCAAAACAAAATAACCAACACAAGAAACAATTAAACAATTACTCCTTATACATCCGCGACATGCGACATTCACTAGGTCGGCCATAAAGAGCAAATAAATAGAAAAACATCTTGCCAGATCTCCAAGCTCATACACTGATTAATGAAACATCACAAAACTTAACAGTAAGATAACATATATGCTCAACAATATATTCCGGAGATCCACAGCTCAAATTGATGATTCAGTGAAGCATATAGATTGACTAACTGATCGGATACTCTGTTCTTTCTAGTTTATGTTGGTAGAACACTGCTCTCTATTTTTCTTGCCGGTATGAGTGAATCCTGATCTACGAACCAAAATAATGACTTCAGTTGCCATAAATGACAACACTAGAAGCCATATGCCAACAGTTATATGATGGGAGAGGACCAAAAAAATGGTAGTCCTATATAGTTATTTTTCGTGTGAATTAATATAAGATTCATAATTTGTCTCAATGGAATCATCATTATAGTTATACCCATCGATATAGACTTGATAGATATAAATATAGATCAATAAATAATTTGGAATATGTTGTATATCTAATGGAAAGTTTACATGTTTTAAGAGAGATAGACTTAAATAAAAGTATCAATTATCTATAAAAAATATATCAATCATTCAAGTATTCCTTTATCAAACCTACAACTAAAATTCTAGTAGCAATACTCAATGATAAGGGAGGATAGACTTAAAAGAACCAACTAATGTTTGTCTCAAGTTATTTCTCTTCAAGCATTGAAGAAAAAATCAAAAATAAAAATTTATGCAATGTCAACTTTGAGACTTACACATCCTTAGTTACAATCCAAAACTAAGGAAACTATAATATGTCACATGTTTTGAGAAGGTTCAAGAGTGCTTATGAATATGACCATGTGTTTCATATTCTTAAGAAATGATGCCCGTGAGGATGAATTTCAATGTGAGATACCACATAAACATGCATGCATCTTTCATCGTTTTCATTTCCATCCTTAATAGATGAAGTAGGCATCAAATTAGGCCATTCTTTTTCATTCCTCAATGTGGTTGCTTGTCACAAAATATTATGCTCTTTTAGGTGTTCCTCTCAAAATATCATATCCCCACAAGGTTAACTAAAACTAGAAAGAATGAATGCACTATAGGATATGAAAAAATGGATAAAGGTGGGGCAAAGCCTCTATTCACACACCAAATCAGGTAATAACATTAAGGGTAAGTTAACAAAGAAGAGCCTACAAGGCCCACATCAATTTTGAGGTATGTCAAAAATACAGTAACTCTATGGACCCATTAGGGTGCAATTTTCAAATATAGCATCCCACCAAACACCTTCATAAAGGGCCTAGAGCAATGTGGCATTTATTCACAACACTTCCCCTGGGAAAATCTACTTTGCCACCTTCACTTGTTGTGATGAGAGCCACGACCCGAGACTCGGAAAAGAAAACAATAGAGACAATAACAAAATCATTATTTATTTATTTTCCAAATGTTCTCGTTACAAAGACATTACATTCCAAAGGATCCAATCCTCACAGGCTGCAATACATGCAACTTTAATGTTTTCGAAAAAACAAAATACCCCTTTCCCAATACAATTTTCTCTTTTTCTCCAATACCCCAGAATTTCCAAAATGAGTCCTAAATAGCCTTTTTTTGGCTTGGAGCCAAAAATACAATTTGAAATTTGAATATAGGTGGTTGGGTGCTGAAATTTGAAATTTGAAATTCATAAATTGAGTCCCGATTCAAAAATTGGCAATTTTCCAAAAAGTGAACAACTTCTGGAAGCCATAACTTTTGATCTGGGACTCCGTTTGACGAACCGTTTGAACCATTGGAAAGGTCTCAGAGTGTAGAACGTGCTAAAAACTATTTTGATGTTTCTAACGATTTTTGGGCCCATATAAGACTATTTAGTGCCTCAAACTGAACGTGAAAGAGTTTTTAGGGCAATTTTGGGAAACTAAAACTTGAATATCTTTCAAACCAAGAATGATTTTGGCTTGATTCTTTCACCAAAGTGTCTATTTTTCTGTCCTAAAGCTTCCATAAATTTTTTCCTCCTTACGCCTTCAAATTCATACCTGTTAAAAATAGCAGTTTGACCAAAAAAGCAGAAAAGCAGTTTTGAAAGTTGAGAATTCTTATTCGACAAAAAGGGTATCCAGAAATGCAAAAACATCTACAAAAAGCTAAAAGAAAGGAAAATATTTTTTTGGGTGATGCAGGATTTCCCTTACACCAATGAGAATTTTAGCATTTTGATACTCAATCCTCTACAGGCAACTTCAATTTCACAATAGTTTGTTAACAAGTAATGAAACCTTTTGACATCTACATGGAAACCATTTGAAGGATTACCATTACCATTGAAGTTTATATAAGTGGCGGTTTGTCTTGAAAAATAATTTCCACTTCCCTTCATTTAAACTTTCGTATTTTGAAACAGAACTAAATACAACATAATAAATTCTTTGATTTTGTGGGAATTTTCATAGTTGTATTGCTAAGCTATCTATTCAAAAAATGAATTATTCCATCTATACTATTACAAGGATCTTTCTTGCATGTCTAGTGATTGTTTAAAAACATCATAAGGAACATTTATTTACTTGTTTTATCTATGTCCATTTATTAGGATTGATTGTTAAAAAACATCAATCACCCTTTGACATGATAGACAATGGCTAAACTTAAAACAAATGTCCCTTAACTCTGAATTATGTTTTAAAATCAGATCATTGACTATCATAATTTTGAGATTTCAGTGCAAGATCTCATGATTAATACAATATAAAGACCAACAAAATTCACAAGACCCCAGAATACAATATAATGACAAGAGGAAATTATGCATGTAAAACATTCGTTTCATATAATGGATGCACTCATGCTTACAATAAATCTTTAATTACTAAAATGACTTATGAACTGCATGAATAATATTTCTCCTTCGTATTCTTGTATTGGCACACAACTTGAATAATGAAATTTCTTTAATGATGGCAACCGTATCATCAATGGTTTATATGAATAATGAAAATGATACTAATGCTAATATTGGTTGAGAACCTACCCCAAATAAATATGGTCTCATGCGAGTAATGATTGTAGGATATGCACAAAATGGATTTGATGAAAAGGCTTTAGAAACTTATGAGGAAAAGTGACCTTTGTCTGCATCCTCCTTGCTTGCATGATACGGAAAACCATCAAAAACTAAAAAGGATTCAAGTTTCGGTCGACATGCATGAAAACTGTGGACAGATCGGGTTCGAAACCTATTTGTGAAATAGCATGACTACCTCATGGGGATACCCATGTCTTCTGTATGCTAAAACATTTGCAATCCATTCTCTCTTTCATGTGGTGAAGAACTTTTCGAACATCCACCAAACATAGATGTAAGTAAGATTATTATGAAATGGTGTGCATGCAGCAAATGCAAATCGCCATTGAGCAATGAAAGTTGGACATTATTCCCTTGTGAAAGAGTGTTATTTCATGTTTGCAATAATTGAAGATATGTAAAGTAATTAAAATTTGTAGTGCTTACTTTATCATGATGTTGTGAGGTTGAGATGAGAGTAGATGGCAATGGCATTTTATGATTTTAATTGGAGTGTGGAAAATGTGCAGTGTTATTCCATGTACATCTACCACACTGACATTGCGAGTGGTAAGCCAGGAAGCATTATAACTTGAAGTGGAGATGATGGCAGAAAATCAAGTTATAAGAAATTTTCAAAACCACGTGGAAGAAAACCATGCCATATTTATTGGAAGTAAACAAGGCGTCACATGCCTCTCAAATCAAACCAAGAGACCTCGATTTTCACTCAAAGTGCAGCATGTCATGGAGAGGATCAAGTATGATTATGCTCGTATATCAATCTCTTGGGCAGAGAATGTCATATGAAATTGAACCCAGAAAAACAAATCTTCTCCAAGAATTCTATTGTCAGAGATCGAATGAGATCGATCAGACAAGTATTAAAAGGTGTGGAACATGTGATTCCTGTAATGTAGAGATCTGGATGAGCACATTTAATGGTTGTGTCAACCATTTGTTTTGATGTTATTCATGGTGTTTATCTTCTCTAGATTCATGGTTTATTTAAACTTGAACCTCCTGTAAATCATATTATGTAGTGGTTAGTACCATGGAATCACATGGAACATGACATTTTAAGCAATGGAAATGGCAGTTTTGCACACATGGCGTAACTCTTAGGGACATGACCCTTAATACAAGAGGTATCCACCTTTAGAAATGAGACACGTTCTTTTACTGAGGGCCCCATATTCTATATACAATTGTTCAAATGTTTGGATACTCAACATTATGGATTGTTCATATTCCATCAAACAAACATGTGCCCAAAAAATGCACCATTCATATTAAAGGAAAGTTGACCCATCAAGAAACCACATTCTTTAATGTAGTAGAAAAGCATAAAACCATAAGATTATACAATATGGTTCTTATAAATATATAAGATCAATTAGATTGATTAATACAATTTAAAACTATGTGATGTTTACTAAATTTGAAAAGGTTATATTTATGTATTTGTTTTGGGGTGGTAATAATCTCATTTGGTTTACTTTCAAAATCAATCAAGTGAAGGATATTTTTGCTAGAAAAGAGGTTGTAAGATAGTTTTTCATGAGTTTATTAGAAAAATAATAATTAGCGTGAAAATCTAGTTAGACATCACATTACCAAATTGTGTACATGCACTTGAAATTCTCTGAAACAAATCCAACCTTGTTGGAATGAATCATGCTTAAATAATTCCATATAACTACATAAGAAGGTGAACACATTCCAAGCTTTCTTCAAATGAATCTTCACTTTTCACAAATCTTGAAAAAATATTAGTGTTAACTTAGTCCAAACATCATGATACAAGTAATTTATGAAAATAAGTAAATAAATTGAATTTACAAATAGTAAATGATTAGCATAATCTAATTGATTCTAGTACCATATTAAAAATTAGGATCTTAGGATACTAATCATTATATACAAAATATAAAATAAATGAAATGAGAAGCACACAAGCATAATTGTTACACATTACAAAAGATATACATGGATAAAGCTCTTTTAAATTAAAAAAAAAAACCCTATAAAGCAATATTTTATTAAAATACTTACAATGTAGACTATTAAATAAATAGATTGAACCTAGAAATACTCATCTACATACTTCCACATGGCCAATGATACTTTATGTGCATAGTAATATAATTCACTGTAAAACTGCAAATTCTACCTCTCTCAAATGAGATAGAACCTCCTTAAATATAGGAGAAAGGGTGACATAATACTTGAAAGGGTCACACCTATTCAACAACCTCCATTCATAAATAATTAATAATCTAATTATTATTTTATAATTATTTCTAATTAAAAATGCTTAATAATCATATAATATATAAGGTTTTATAACCTTATATTAGAACAATATATAAATGTTATTGTTATCTCCTAATAGTGCACCCTTTGCTGAGTAAACTCGGCCTATTAATGAAACAAGGGATCTTTCCAGGTTCGTGGGTCACCTATGATGGAAAGAACCTCTAGAGAGGGTTGGTTCCCTGGGAACTATCACCTAAACTACTGCTTTGATGGAAATGGGTAGAAAGAAAAGCATAAAATGAAACTATTTCCTAAGGTGATGCACAAAAATGATTATCTAAAACTTGCACAGCTGATTTTACACACAGTTTAATCAACAACAAAGCTTTCACATACACAACTAGGGGTTCATATGTTTTTGCATCAATGTTTCATAAGAAGGCTATAATGCTCACAATCCTAGAAGGAAAATGTAATTTCTTCACAACTTGAAATTGCTTGCATCACTAACACAACCTACAACCTGCAAACATACATATATTTTCTATATAAAGGTGCTACTAATGAGACACAATAACAAGGATGAGATACTTCACATGAAATTTCATCAATCACTTAAACACACACAATGAAACAGAATTTGAGAAGGAAAAACTTGCTTAACTTTATTGATCTCCAAAGGTGTAATACTGCTATACATGTCTGTAAAAGAGTTACAAATGCTATCTCCTGTTGAAAGAACCTCCAAAAAAGTTACAATGTAGCATGAGAATGAAAATAACTAGCTTAAAAAATGATGTTTGAATTTACTTTATGCTTTCCCAAGTAGTTGCACAAAGATAGGAATCTCAAACTCCCTTGGTCATGCACAACAATAAAGCCTATTTTTTAGCCTCTTAAACAACTCCAAAAAGGCTTATGAATGAAGAAAAAGGTCAAGCCTTGACCTCTCCTACCATAAAGGCACCTAAAAATGCTCCTAGATGCTTTCAAACCCCTCCAAAACTAAGTCAAAATAGGTCCTATGGGCGGGTGCATGGAGATGGGTAGCCAATTTGTGGCCACTTTCAAAAAAAAGTTTTGAAAAGTCATAACGTGAGCGCGTTATAATGCACTCGTGTTATGGCTTGGTGTGCCGAACCTGAGGCTCGGCCATAACGAGCTCGCATTATGACATGTTAAAAGCAAAAAAAAAGTGAAACTCATTCATTCTTCATTTTGACTGTGTTTTTTGTTGTGCCCGCAACC